>VXCM01006522.1:26975-46170 GCA_014773175.1 Lucifuga dentata | reverse complement strand
CACTAATACACACTGATGCCTTCATTACTAATCATTTCTGTAGCCAGAGTGGCTACATGATGTGCTGCTGTTGACTAATTCTTCCTGAAAACTAATTAGTTACATTTATTTTATATATTTTTTGTCATTTCCTGTGCAATAAATTGGAAAACAAACAGTGTATTGATGATGTTTTTTCTTCTGGCCTGTAGCGTATGTCCACCCATTATCAGGGGCATTTTTTATGTGTATTTATATTTATATTTTTGAGTCGTACTTCTGAGAGTCCTGCAGCAGCGTGGCGGCGTTCTGGGTGGCGGGGTTGTGCTTGGCGTGGCTCAGCCAGCCCTGGGCGTTGTACTCCACCCAGTCTGTCCCGTGACTGTGGCCCAACAGGAAGAGGTGGGGCTTCTCTCCTTTCAGCAGCAGACTGGCTCCTATGAGACACAAAAAGGGAGGAGGAGGAGGAGGAAGCTGGAGGTCAGAGGTCAAATCTCCGCTCCAGCACAGCATCGATATAATATCCGGTTTTAGCGGAACTACACTGGCTTCCAAAACCTTTTAGAATTGATTTTAAAATACATTTCCTTTTACATAAAATCTTGACTGGTGTTGGGCCATTTGGAACATTGTCAAATGTTCCAAACGAAACATTTGGAACATTTGACAATGTCAATAATCTGCACTAATCTGTCATTTCAGATCTTCCTCTGCCAAATTGCGAGATACTGTATCTATAATTCATCTCAGAGGAAAACTGGGGATGCAGCATCTGCCTACCTCAAAATATTACAGCAGGAAGCTCAACAGCCACTTTTAATCAACTTTTAAAGACACACTTTTCTCATCTTGCAAACAACTCATGTTCTTACTTCATAGATCTCCTATATTTACACCTGTTTTGAAATTATCTATCATTATTTTTACATTTTTTTAAATGTATTTAAGTATTTAATTTGAATGTGTGCAATATTATTTTGTGTTTTTTTTTTAGTATTTATTTCTTGGATTTTCCTTTTTTAACATAAAACCCTTCAAACTGTACTCAATGCACGAACTATGTCATACAAATAAATGTATTATTATGATTCTATTCACTATGTTTATTGATATAGAGTCTGGGAGGTGTTACGGATGGAGTAATCTCATGCTAGCAGACGGAGGCAGGTTGAGGTCTTACCCTTAGTTTCTCCCTGTGCGGTACCATAGTACCTGAAGAGTCTCTCCAGCATGGATTCCTCTGAGCCTCCAGCGGCCTCCTCCTCCATCAGCCACAGCAGGCCTCGAGCCTCGTCTGTCCTGGACAAGGTGCGCACCTGAGGAGGAAACAAAGAATCATTTTCCTTCATTAATTATTCCCCGAAACTTGCTGGAAAATGTTATAAGATCAGACAGACGGGTGGGAATTCTGAGACATGACAAGTGTTTTTGTCTTTAGCTTAGTGATATAAAGATTAAAATATTGGCCAGAATATGTAATTAAAAATGTCAAGTACAAAGTCCAAAGTCAGTAGATCTACTTTAAAATCTTGATTTTCTTGATTCCTTAAATGACCATACCATCTACGTTACTGACAATCATTTTCCAAAGCATACTACTGGAACAGTGAATTAAAAATGTTTTTTCTACCTTCCAGACCTCCATNTTTTTTTTTTTTTTTTTTTTTTTTTTTTTTTTTTTTTTTTTTTTTTTTTTTTTTTTTGAAGTTTCATAATTTTAGCATTTAAAGCAATAAAAAGCATGTAGTGAATGTATGTCTCCACCGGGGAATAAAGCCCCAAAAGAAGACCTGCGTTAATCAAAAAATTTAAAGGACCATGACTTTATAGTTTTGCATAACTATTAGCAGGAGAAACACTGATTTTTAAGGTGGGTGTATCACTTGAATATTAGATTTTGAAAGATTATTAGGTTTTGCAAAATATCAGGAAAGCTGAAATACGGTTTTATCCTTTTGGAAATGATTGTCAGTAACGTAACATGTATGAAAACTGAATATATTAGGCTCAAAAAGGGGTGGTATGGTCCTTAAATTTCCCCTTAGGTTGCTGTTGTCAGGCAGTATCCTATACTGTATATTTCAATACATGAAATGATCATTAAAAAACTGTATTTTGTGTTTACTCAGACTGTTTTTATCTTATATTAAGTTTAATTTGAAGATCTGACACAATTAATTAATAGAAGAAATAAAGAAAGTGGAAAATGCTTTTTCACGGTGCTGTACATGTTTAACGTAGCACAGAAAGAAATGTAATTCAGATCGAAAGAGTGGGTTTAAATCTTTCATAATCCATAATCTGTTTCTGCGTTCATCCACTTTAAGTTCAGTAAAATATGTTCCTTGAGAAAACTCTTTTCACTGATTAACATGCACTGGACACCTTATCCAATTAGTTCATTTGGGACTAGACTGATTTAATTTCTGAGGGGAAATAATTTTCCTCGTGAAACTGCAGCCAGTCAGTGTGGGTTTTATGGTGGAAATCAGACTGGACACATTTTAGCAGCCGGAGGCAGTTTTTCTAATTAATTTTATTGGGTTAGAAGTGTGTTACATGCTGCTAATGCGCTCCTGCATTTCTCTACCCGGTGGATCTCGTAGGTTTTGGAGGATTTCTCAAAGCACCTCAAAACTGTTCAAGCCTGAGCACAAAAACAAAAAATGTCCTACATCATCACAGCTTTTTTCTCCAATCAGAAATGCAGAAATGCAGCTGAATTGTCAGCAAAATAAATGGAGGAAAGGTGTGTAGTTCATGTTGCACTGAGCATATTGATCAGACAGAAGCTACAAAATCAAGCTGCAAGAAACAGAGTTTCAGCTACAATTTTTAGTTTTCTCTGCTTTTCTGTTTGCTCGCCTGAACATAGCTGCTATTGATCATTACTGCTGATAAGAGTGACTGACAGCCAATTATGCAGTTGCCAAGCAACAGCAAGATGTTTCTCACTAACAAATACGTGTTTTTGGAATCAGAATAAAAAGCTTTTAATCCTGATACTAAACTAAACATAAACTAACTTAAAGGGGTATAAATCCATGTTTCTCCTGCTAATAGTTAGGCAGCCTTATGAAGTCACTGTCGTTTAAATTTTTCCATATATACATGTGTTTTTTTGGGACTATATTCCCCGGTGGAGGCATACATTCACTCTGCACTTTTTATTGTGCTTCAACACTAAAATTACAAAACTTCGAAAAAAACCTGAATACACGTCTTGTTGGTGATGATGGATTATCTATCCCAAGAATGTTTCAAGTATCAACAAGTTGATTTTAATAGCGTACCAGAATGAACTGAAACCAATGACAGTCAGGGAAGGTAGGAAAAACATTTTTAATTCACCGTTCCAGTAGTATGCTTTGGGAAATGATTGTCAGTAACATTACGTGTATGAAAATTGAATATATTAGGCTCAAACATGCAAAATGGGATTTTTAAGGCGGGTGTATCACTTGAATATTTGATTTTGAAAGATTAAGAGTTTTTGCAAAATATCAGGAAAGCTGANGTATCACTTGAATATTTGATTTTGAAAGATTAAGAGTTTTTGCAAAATATCAGGAAAGCTGAAATACTGTTTTATCCTTTGAGAAATTCAATTTGTCAATAAAGTAATATGTATGAAAATGAAAGATATTGGGCTCAAACATGCAAAATGTCCTTTAAACTAAGCCTTCAGCTTAACTCAAGCAGAAACCCTGAAACCCTCAAACCTGTCTAGCTAGAAGTGGTGACTATCTAAAATGTCCTCATTTGGGGGAATTTTTCATCCTCTTGTGTTGTAACATTGTAAGGGTGTATTTATCTGTGGGGTTATTTATATGATCACATGCCCCAGTAGCTTACTGTGTAAAGTAAAAACTTTTTTGGGAATGAAACCATGCCATCTGTATCTTTCATTTTCAAGGCATAGAGAAACTGAAATCCAAAAGCAAGGTGGGAAAATGCAGTTATTGCTTTTGATAGGAAAGCAGTTTGTCAAAGTAAGGACTGAATGAGCGTTTTCCCATGTATTAAGGTCAGATAATTTGTTTGTTGGACTCTTACAGGTGTACAGAAATGTGTGGATTCTCTTGTTTTCTGCTCTGGCTTTCTGTGAAATGAGGCAGAATTCTGCTGTGATGTAAATATGAAATAGACCAAAAGATGTGGTGAAATGTTTGCACCATCCACACACACACACACACACTACATTAATGCACAGCGCTTAATGGTTTTAATAGGCAATTTCATTGTCTGATGAATATCTAACGTAAAACAACCTTTAGAGCATTAAAATAAATAACTGCAATAATTTACCACAACAAAGGCCACTAAAAATGAAAAGCTACGACTGCTTGTTCATCATAAAAGCAGCACAAACTTGTCTTGACCTTGTAATGATTAACATTCTCTATTTGATAATTATTAGAATTAAGCCTTCCTGTTACAATAAAATTATTTCTGATGCACACACACACACACACACAGAGGCAGGCTGCTACGAGTATAAGCACAAGTGTTTCTTTTTTTTGTTTGTTTTTTTAACTTTCAAAGCCTCCCATAAAAATGTAAAGAACTTAGATATTTACTTAGACTTAGAGATGAACTATGGGATACCTGTACATGTTCTGAAATAAGTATTCTATATAAAAAACCACTTCTGATTTATTGTTTCCATTTCCCCGGAACATTTGAGCCAAAAATTTCGGTTGTGATGCATTTGAATGAAGAGGTGTAGAACACGATGACGCACGCCTCCTTGCTTCCTGCGATGACCTGAAGTACAAACCAGGCTTTACAACACCTCTTTAATCACAATCATTTCCTGATGCCTAAAAAAGGCGCAAGGACAGGCTGTTTGTGAGCTGCTGCAGGTAGAAGCGAAACATGATGCTTTACCTGCGGCAGGTATCTCTGCTTTCTGCTCATATTAAAGGACGATACCACCCATTTTGCATGTTTGAGCCTAATATATTCAATTTTCATACATGTTATGTTACTGACAATCATTTCCCAAAGGATAAAACTATATTTCAGCTTTCCTGATATTTTGCAAAATCTCTTAATGTTTTAAAATCAAATATTTAAGCGATACACCCACCTTAAAAATCAGTGTTTCTCCTGCTAATAGTTGCACAAAATTATAAAGTCACAGTGGTTTAAATTTTTCCATAAACGCAGGTCTTCTTTTGGGACTATATTCCCCAGTGGAGACATACATTCACTACACGCTTTTTATTGCGCTTAAATGCTGAAATTACATAACTTCTAAAAAAAAAAACCTTAATACAAGTCTTGTTGGTGATGATGGATTATCTATCCCAAGAACGTTTCAAGTATCAACAAGTTGATTTTAATAGCGTACCAGAATGAACTGAACCAATGGTGGTCTGGAAGGTAGGAAAAACATTTTTAATTCACTCTTCCAGTAGTATGCTTTGGGAAATGATTGTCAATAATGCTACGTGTATGAAAATTGAATATATTAGGCTCAAACATGCAAAATGGTTGGCATGGTCCTTTAATGTGTTCGTGATGACTGAGCACACTCCAGTCCTGCAGAATTTCATGGCAAACTCGAGAGAGAGAGGAGATATGCAAAGATGAAGTCTCTCTCTCTCTCTCTCTTCCCCCCCCCGCTGGTAGTTGAGAATATAAAATTTATGAATTCATTGAACATTTATTTCTGTAGGAAATGCAGAGGAAAAAATAACCTTCACATCTTCGTTAAAGTGCCCGACTATCACAACAACAATCACTCTTCTGGCAAATCAAATGTTGGAGTCTTGCTCCCCGGCTTTGTCTTGTGGCTTAACCTCGCATTTATCCGGTGGGTTTCTTAAATGACTGTATTGGCAGAGATCAGCCGCTCTAAATAGAAAGGTACAATATCGAAAACAGGCTGCCTTTGATGAAAATGGAAGGTTAACTGCTCTCAAGGCCTTTCATAATCAAAGAAAAGATTGTGCACTGCGTTGCTGAAGGCTAATTAGCTGCTGAGGTGAAATGTGGAACCTTTTCAAAGGTATAAATAAGCTTGTTTCCATCTGATCACAGATGAGTGGACAGAGAATTTCCTTCTGCTGACTGTGTGGTTTTGTATGTTTGCATGTCTGTGAGTCTTCAGCTTTTATTTTTTTTCTGGTTCTGAATCTTCAACATGCTGCTGACGCTGCAAAAATGCTGCTTTGAGCTCAAACTGCACGCCGGCTTATTTCTCCTCTCTTTTTTCCTATCTATTTCAACACGGCCCTGCCTGGACATAATTTGAAATAAAACACTTGCTCGGGCCAACGCACATTGATGCCGCTTGTTTTCGGCAAAGACCAGGTACCGCACATATTTGTCTAACAAATAATTAAAGGGGCTTTGCAGCAAGAAGCCAGATGACTCGTCGAGAGAAATCGAAAGACCCTTTTAGCCCGACAAGAGGAAAACAAATCAAAACTTGATTCCAATTAATATTGCTGATGTGGAACAGATTCCAAAAGGAAACTGAGCAAATTAGAAAAAAATGAGCCACAATCACGAGAAACTGATTGGATTGAGCTAACAGGCCTGGCACAGCATACAAATGGAATTTATTTGCTTTTTACCACAAATCCCTATCAGTTTAAATGTGACAGGAACTCTTTACAAGCGTGAAGCGTTCGCTCTTGTTTTGTAACATCTTTGTCAAAAAGTCGTGACCTGTAAGCAGCAAAAACCTGCTGCCTGGATCCTAAAAACAAAAAAATCACATTTCAGTTGCAGTTTTAGTAAACTAAATTAGTTTTCATGTCAGAGAAGGGAGCAGCGTATTTATTCAACGTGCTTCAACTGAAATCTATTTTGCTTGATGGGAAATATTAAAACCCAATTTCAAGTTGACATTTTAATCAAAACTGAAGTATTGGTATCGTGTAGTTCTTACAGAGCTCTGCTTCAGATTATTAAATAAATTCTGAGCACGGTGGGAAAACATATATATCATTAATTGTGAAGACTTTAATACTTATGCTGTGTGGAATTTGAAACAGTAGGCATTTATTTATCATGCAACCTCGTACTTTGTGGGTGTCAAACCAGGCATGTAGATGGGTAAAAACCCGTTCTAAGTATGCATCTTATGCTGCGTTCAAGTTACCTCGGAAATCTGATTTTTCCGACTTCCTACTTGGAAAAATGCAGAATGGCACTTGAAGTCGGAGCTCCAACTGGGAAACTTGGACCAAAATTATCTACCCTGACTTCACCAGTATGAAGTCACTCAACATGGCAGCGCCGTGGAAGCGAGCTTTATTAATGGAAATGATCAGCTAACAGGAGAATATAGTATTTTTTCTTGCGTGACATTGAAATAAAAAGGTCAAAATATATCGCAAAGTTAATTATCTTTCATGTATAATAACTGCCATTGATGCGCAAGTGTAAATAATTTCAGAATATTACTTATCTGGAAAAATGTTTAATACTGTGATTAATATCATTGTAAAACAACACAACCAGTCCTGTAATCTAACTTTACNTGTTTAATACTGTGATTAATATCATTGTAAAACAACACAACCAGTCCTGTAATCTAACTTTACTTTAGTTAGTATTTATTACTTGGTTTATTTAATCTGACAGTATTTATTGGCATTCAGCCATGCTTTTTGGTTTGAAAGGTTTGAGGCTGGAAGTCGTAACTTCCAACTGGGAAAAATCTGACTTCCGAGGTAACTTGAATGCAGCATTAATTTCAGCATTTCCAATCTGTGCACAAATGCTAAAACAAAAAAAAAAAAAAAAAAAAGCCAAATTAATTTAAAAATAATAAATAACAATGACATATCTCAAGTCTCGACAATTTTATCAACTGAAACCAATGGCTGCCTGGAAGGTAGGAAAAACAATTTGAAATGTACCGCTCGAGCAATATGTTTTGAGAGACGGTTGCATAAATGTAATAGAGGTTTTTGGGGGCTTAAACATGCAAAACCATCAGTATGGCCCTTTAGGCTACAAAAAACCCTTTGTATGGGTCAGTATTGTGCATACAATATATAAAATATGTTTCATCAGGCAATTAAATTGTGTGAAATAGTTTTTTAAAAATACTATCCTTTCCTTTCTTATTAACAGGACCTCATCCTCTGCTTTCTATCAGAGTCCCTTTAAGCTGAGAATTCCTCTGAGCTTGTGATCAATAATTACATAATTAGCCTTATTAAGCAAAGACATTTTGTCGATACATATTTAGGCCAAGTTCAAGGTCAACTTCAGGAGTTTATCCATTGTAGCAAAGGTTGATTTTACCAATTGTAACAGGAACAGGAATGGGAACAAAAAAGTGGAAGGAAATTAAAAAGTATTTTGTGAGGAATCACTAAGTACTAAGTACTGCATACTTAGTACTCAGTACTAAGTACTGCGAGGGAAATAATTATGAAGGAATGTAAAGGTGATACACTTGTGACTTGCACAAAATGCTTTGCAACAGTAGAATTTAATTAATACATTCAGAATTCAGAATACATTCAGAATTACAATTATTACATCGTTAGGTTTCCAACCCTGCTGGATCTCGCTGCAATTCTGAATTTCTAGGACTAGTGCAGTGCCCGTTGAAAATGTGCCTGTTTGGACTGGGCCCGACTTTATAGTGTGTGCTGCAGCCTGCCATAAGTGTCCGTGGAACAGAGCGTATCCTGCCACACTTTTTACCAGCAGCTCAATTTGAGAACCGCTCATCCAAACAACTTCAGGCGACACTGCACGTCCTTGGGTCCTGAGCAATAAACCTGCTGAATTTCAGCTTCATAGTTCTAGAGATGTTGGTGCCACAGACAGAGATTTCTGGATTTATAGTTAGATTTCAGAGTAGAGCACATAAGTCTTTTGGTAGATTATTCTTAAAGCTACCACTATTTGCTCTTGCCGTTGGCAAAGAATGGGGGCTATTTGCATTTTGAAGAAGTCATTTAAGCTACAACTTTAGCAGCTACTTAGTGAATAAGATGAAAAAAAAAAAAAANAAAAAAAAAAAAAAACAGACACAAAAAGCCACCCTTGAAATGTAACCTCGGTGAATCCGGACCTGAATACCTCAAGGATTCATTGAACGAAAACAGAACCTGAAGATTTAAAGGTGGATTGATTTCCTTTAGAGAGGAAGAAGAAGAATATGTATTGCTGTGTGAGACATGAAGAGAATCGTGCACAGAGAGTGAAGGGAGGTTTCTTGTGCTTACCAGAGCTTGGGTTGAGGCTTGGTCAATAGCTGCTACAGATAGTGAGGTACTGGACTCTATGTCATCTAAAGCAAGTTCTATGTTTTCCTAGACGCAGGAGGGATAAAGGCTCGGGTTAGTAAGATCATGAATAAAAAAAAATGTTTTAAAAATCACAGGTTTTAGCTATATAGCTATACTATAACAAAATTAGCATTTCTAGACAATAGATTGGGTTGTGAGTATCTATTAAGGCGTGTCAAAGGTTTCTAAAATCTGTGACATCCATGTTATTGCAATACAATGATACAACAATATAATGAAGCTGTGTTAATGGAAGTTTTCTTCCTTTTCAAGGATAAGTTCACTGATTTTTTTATTTTTTTTAATATCCTGGACATTTATTTGTATTACTCATTGTTTATAATTATGTATAATCTAATTTCACTGACTTTTGAGAAAAACAGCAGCTTCTCACAGCTACTGCTAATCAAGAAAATGACAGCAGGTTTGAAAAAATATTCTTCTACAGTATTCAAAATGTCAGTTTGCTTTTTTACTTGAGTTTGGAAACAGTTTAAATCTAGGAATCAAAAAAAATCTCTGCAGGAAAACTCTACAAAAGTATCTGTAAAATTTGTATTTAAAAAACAAACAAGGAAAAACACGTACTGGGGGGACTGACTGGAAAGAATTTGATTATGGAACATATAATAGTATATAATAATAATTTATAACAATAAATTTAGAGAAAAAAGTGTTGCTGCTCTACTGTGATCTACTTCACACATTGTGCTCATTTTATTTCTCTTTGCTGGAAAACGATTTTCAGTACAAACCTGCTGTAGAAATGCAAATGTGTCTGACTGTCCTGTTTGTGTCCATTTTTTTTTTTTTTAATTAGAATAAAATTAGAAGAATTTATTGGATTTATCCTCCAGATTCTCAAACCTGAAGCATCAGTGAGGTTTTTTTTATGCAAAATTATAAACAACAGGAAACAACACCTGTCTGCATTGACTAAACAGTGAACCCATCATTTATGCAAAGGACGAACAGAGTCTGGCATAAATGGAGAGATTTCTTAGCCTGTCAGAATATTACACTTATCTGTATGTTCTGCAGGAGCTTTATTGTCTATTTTTGATTATGTATGTAGCAGATTCTACATATCTGGGTTTCCATCCATGTGATTCCATGCAAGACATATTGCTTTAACTTGTATGACCATTACATGTCATAATATCATGTGTTGTTCCTGTATTTTAATTTCCTGTGTAATTCAAATGTACATTTAGATGGTTTTCACACCTGCAGACCGCTCGCTTGGCTCTGAATCGCTGATGGGTTGTCACATTTGTTACATCAGTTTGGTTTTAAATAGGGAAAAATTTTAATCGAGCCAAAGTCCACGCGAGAACACTCGCTAAACGCAAATTTTAATCGACTTCGAGACATCTGGCAGATTGCTGCACATTATGTCAAGAAGGCGTGAAGCCTTTCAATGGCTTAGCAGGAGAATGGAGTGCATACAATGACAGGCTAATGTTCAAAATGTCAATCTGAAGACGTGTTAGATAAGCTTGATATGTTACGACCTTTTCACAGCATCCGTTTGACTATCTAATGGCAATAGAAGGTGTAGATAACCGAGCACCGAGGCCTCTCTGCTTCCAGATCAGTTCACAGATCAACGGATCACCTTGTAGTTTGTTCAGAGCTTCTTTGGATCATGTTCACAACACAAACAAACCACTACAGGGTTTGTTTGTGACCAAAGTGAGACCAAACTGCAAACATTGTGTTAAAGGACCATCCGGTTATTGTGCATGCTTGAGTCCAATATGTACAACCTGCATATATGTTACGTTACTGACAACCAATTTCTAAAACACAAAACCATATTTTAGTTTTCCTGTTATTTTTTCAAATCCGCTAGCCTTTCAAAATCAAATGTTCAGATGATACACATGCCTTGAAATTAAATGTTTCGCTTTCTAACACTTATGGTTAGACAGCATGGCCATTTTTATTTTCTCCTCAAAGCCGTCTTTTCCTGGGACTATATTTCCTGGCGGAAGCATACATTGTCTTTCATGCAGCTCCATGCTGGATCAGATAAAGTTAAATAAATATACCTTAACAAAAAATACCTACCGTATATATTCGAGTATAAGCCGATCTCTTGTGTATAAGCCGACCCCTGATGTTGTTCCATCAGTTTATTTGTTTAGCAAATTCCCTGTTTTTCTGGGTATTGTCATAGNCTGATGTTGTTCCATCAGTTTATTTGTTTAGCAAATTCCCTGTTTTTCTGGGTATTGTCATAGTATTGCTCTGATTTCCTGGTAATAATCCACGTAGCGGTAAACATGATATTTATTTCAACAGCTGATTACCATAACTGACCAATCATAACAGCGCTTACTGGCCGCCTCAAAATGTTCTGGATAAGATGTTTAGTCAGGAAATATCTCATTCTAAGGTATGATTTAAACTATTTTCCATGGGTAGTGGTAATGGTAGTATTTCTACCCCTGGAAATTTCCTTCTCTGGGATCAAATATGAATTTCTCGTGTATAAGCCGACCCCTGATTTGCTTGGTAATAAAAACTCGGTTTATATTCGAGTATATATGGAAAAATGCATGTTGTTCGCTGTGATGGATAACGTATCTCAAGCACGATTCAAGTCTCTACAAGTTTGTTTTTATAGCATAGTGAAATGAACAGAAGCCAATGACAGTCTGAAAGGTAGGAAACTTCTATAATTTACAGCTAAAGTAGTATATTTTGGGAAATTGTTGTCAGTAACGTTACATGTATGGTATGGTCCTTTAAGACCAACGTAGGTGTGAAAACACATTTTAAAATTCATGTTCGCAATTCCTGAATCTAACAATTGCACCATTTTTGCCTACAAAAATGGTGCAACTGAAAAAGAGTTAAAGGCACTTCCTGTCACTGCAGGGACACTGTGGATGGAAACAGAGCTAATATGTCTGTTTGGTATCTCTCCCTCAGAGCCCAGCAGCACCTCCTTGTATCTTTCCAGCTCCTGGATGAAGGTGCGTTCATGAAAGAGCGTCTGCAGCCTCTCCTGCGTGTAGTTGTGGCAGAGCTCCTCGAACGTGGCCCCCCGCTGCTGCTGAGCCAGCCGAGGGTTCTGGAATCCTGGAGTGTCCACGATCAGCAGAGAGCACAGCGAGTGTTGGCTGGACTTCAGAGCCCTGCAGGAGAGAAAGGAGCAGACAAATATGCAATGAAACTTTGGCGATCCTCCGGAAGCTGCAGGAACATTACACTGACAGGGCCGAGCTGAGAGGAATCGCATACAGGTAAAAAACTGAGCAATGAGAGGACATCGGGGCTGTAAAGATAAATTGATCCCTGGCCGTCATAAATGAATTGAGTCCCAGATAACCTAGAAAATGAGGAATCAAACTCTGGGGAACACAGATGTATGTGTATATATTCTGAACATTATTTAGGGTTTCTTACTTACAGGCTATACTTAGACAGCCCGCCCAGGTTTATTAAGGGCCACCCAGGTCTACTTTGACCCATTTTAAGTTTGCTTGAAGAAACTTACTTACTTTAAAGTAATCTAGTTTCTCTGAATCCCCAGACCTTTCTATTCCTCTTGGTAATTCAAACTGAACGGTTCTGCTGCTGCTGTTTCCTGGTAAATAAACGGGGCGACTACGTCATTGAAAAGCCAAGACCCAACAGGAAATGGTTCAAAATAGGAAGTCAGATATTGGCTTATCTTGGCAATTCGACATTTGGCAACGTGCAAGCAGACCCAAATTGCCAAGCAATACAACTAGTTTCCACAAATTACTTTCTTTTAACAATTCAAAGGATCAACAAAATTGCCTAAAAGCCATTATGACCAATGATGTTCAACAGGAGCAGAAATGCAGATCTCACACTTTTTCACATTTTGTCTGCTGTACACTCTTTTTTAAATTTATAGAACCATTTTATTTATCACTTTAATCTCCATCTCGTTCCATTCCTTTAGTATGTGTTTTTCTTAGTTTTAATCTTATTTTATCTTTTGTTTGCTGCTTTACCTGTTTAAATATTTGTTTTTCACTTACCTGTTTTATTCATTTATTATTCATTTTATGTTTTCCCCTCATTGACCTAATTAAAATTTATCTTGTTTATTACTGAATTTTCCTTTAATGTTCATTATGTCTTTTGATTTTATTATTATTATTATTATTGTTTTCCCCTATCTTTTAATCTGTGCTGTACATGTCTCTATGGTTCCTTTTACTTCCCATTTAATTTCCTTTCTTTCATTACTGTTTTATGACTGGTCTTATTTTATTTAGCCAACAGATATGTTAAGCACTTTGGAGTTGCATTTTAAATAGGAAAAATATAAAACAAATCAAATTTAACTGAACAATTAATTTATACTATCCCTGCCCAGTAAGTACAGTATATATGTTAAAGGACCATACTGTCCATTTTGCATGTTTGAGCCTAATATATTCAATTTTCAGACATGTTACATTGCTGACAATCATTTCCCAAAGGATAAAACCGTATTTCAGCTTTCCTGATATTTTGCAAAATCTCTTAATCTTTCAAAATCAAATATTTAAGCGATACACCCACCTTAAAAATCAGTGTTTCTCCTGCTAATAGTTGCACAAAATTATAAAGTCACAGTGCTTTAAATTTTTCCATAAACGCAGGTCTTCTTTTGGGACTATATTCCCCGGTGGAGGCATACATTCACTCCATGCTTTTTATTGTGCTTAAACGCTAAAATTACATAACTTCTAAAAAAAAACCCTGAATACACGTCTTATTCTTGATGATGGATTACCTATCCCAAGAACGTTTCAACTATCAACAAGTTGAGTTTAATAGCGTACCAGAATGAACTGAAACCAATGGTGGTCTGGAAGGTAGGAAAAACATTTTTAATTCACCGTTCCTGTAGTATGCTTTGGGAAATGATTGTCAGTAATGTTACGTGTATGAAAATTTAATGTATTAGGCTCAAACATGCAAAATGTCTGGTATGGTCCTTTAAAGCTTAAGGTGTTTTCAGACCTATGGATCGTTTGCTCTGGTCTGAATCAGGGACAAACTGTTAGAATGTTGTGTTTACCAGTCGGTTTGGTTTGGTTTAGTTTCATACATGAAAACATCCAATCAAACAAAAATGTTGCAACGAAAGTCATGAGAGAACAGTCATTGGTAAGAAATGTTTGGGGAGAAAGAAAATCAAAACAGAATAAAAATTTACCATGCCAGGATAACTAAACAACATGAACAACAACACAGAACACGAATCAAATGAACCATAGTGACTATAGTTGCTGGCAGAGAAATACATCATCTTCCATACGGCTCCATGTTGGATCAGTTAAATAAAGTTACTAGATTACATGTTTCAAGCGTGTTTCAAGTCTCTACAAGTTGATTTTAATTGCGTCCTGGAATGAACTGAAACCAGTGGTGGTCTTGAAAGTAGGGAGAAAAAAATCGAAAGTTTACCGCTAAAGTAGTATATTTTGGGAAATGGTTGTCAGTAATGTAACGTGTATACAGATTGTATATATTGGGCTCAAACATGCATGGTATGGTCCTTTAAGTACATGTGGTCATCAGTGTGCAGGATTCATTGCTTCTTCTCAGTCTACAGAGTTTTGATCCTACAAATTTTTCACTTAGACTTTGTGTTGTGCAAGAACTTTTTGAACATTTTCTATCACAGGAACTATGACCTAAACCTAGAAATGTTTGACAGTAATCCAAATTTGGCAGCTTACAGTAACTAATGACATTAGTGTCAAGCCCTGTTATCCTGAAAACACGCCCAAGACAGCACATCAAGACATTTTTTTTGGGGAAAAAAAAAGGGGTAAATTCTGACAAACCTTTATGGCAACAATTAGATATAAAGAGATAAATACCAGAGAGGACTGACCTGTTTATGAGGGAAATGACGAGAGTGAAGATCTCTGAGTAGAGACCTGATGCCATGGCCTCCAAACACTCCAGAGCTGTGACCTTTGAACCTGGAAGACAAATAAGAAATCAACCAGCGGCCCATCTTAATTTGAGGGTCAATTGTAGCTGTTTCTGGTTTCAGATCAGATATAGATTTGGATTCGTAAAAATTACGATGAACCCCAAATGTTCTACTAAATGTTTTTTAATCACGCATAGTCATTTGCCAGAAAAACAGGCATCAATAATCACACCGAGGTTGTGTGATTGGCTGTCGTGGATCAATAAAACTAATCACAGAGACAGCTGCAAAGCAACACAGAGCTTTACCCTGCTGAGACAAAGCCCAGCATCATTAAAACGTGAAGTGGAACACGATGTGACACGAATATTTTGGGCCAGATTCATAAAAAAATCACAATAAGTACGCAGCGTTGCCCTAAGTGTGAGCAGTGACAACTGAAGCTCATTCATAAAGCTTCTCTTACATTAATCAAAGCAGCGTGTCACATTAAGGTAGCGCTGCTGTCAGGTGTGTCACAAGTAAAAGCCAATCAAGATCATCATGTTAATGAGCTGCTTCATATTTACAAGTCACGATTTGTTGATTCATCTGGTTTTAAAGCGACACTGATGTGTTAAACCAGCAAAGAAACATAAATTCCGCTGCAGAGCTCCACACTTTAAAAGACTGACACTAAAATAACAGGTAAACATGCATATTAACCTCTGTAGTGTGTGATCATCTGCGCCAGGGGTGCAGGAGTGGGGTGTGTGTGTGTGTGTGAGTGAGAGTGTGTGTGTGTGTGTGTGTGTGTGTGTGTGAGGAAGACAGACGCACACAGCAGAGTAGATGAGGCTTAATGAACGAGGTTCAACGCCGCGAGAACGTGTGTGAAATCGGATCAAAACTCACTGTTTAAAAACTGACTGATCAGCTGAGCGAGTTTATCTATCAAAGTCATTGATCATTAACATGAGACAAATACAGTTTTAAAGGTCCCCCAGATTTCATACTGATGAAATTTATGACCAGAATGAAGGCTTAAATTTTGGTGCAACAACGTGTTTTATGAATCACTTCCCCGACACGTAAATAAGGAAATACTGTACTAACGCCTCTTTTCAGGCAAACGCTAAAAGATGGCGGTAACAGGTGTTTATGAATGAGAGAATGTGGTTTCGTATTTGGGCATATCGACATGCTAAATCGTGCGCTACCGTTAATGAATCTGGCCTCAAGTCTTCAGATTCATCCTCATTAGCGCGGACAGGATCTAACGAATGAGATCGCAGACTCGTTACCTGAGCCTTCACCTTGGCCGACCTCGTCCGGTCCTCCTCTGAAGGAGGTGGAGTGCTGCAGTCCTTTGGCCTGGTGTTTGAAGATGGAGGAGGACAATTCCTCCAACGTGCAGCCCAGCAGGTAAGCTGCCTTCTGTGCCCATTCGTGACGAGCAAACTGCTTCCGTCCCGCTAAAGACGAATGAATAAATAAAAAGAATGAGATTAAAATGTAACTAAATAATGACGCCACGAAGGCCTGGGGGAAAAAGATAATGAAGCTGACAAAGCTGAAGGAGGAGGAGGAGGAGGAAGAGGAAGAACAAAAAGGGTAAAAAAANAAAAAAAAAAAAAAAGAAAAACTGAAAACATCAATTCAAAACACAACTACAAAATTGCAAATATCAACCATCATCTTTGACAAATTATTCTTTACTAAAGTTAACAGGAAGTGAGACAATTGTGAGGTACTTTCTACTTTTCCTCCACGTTATGTGTCACTAATATTGCATTTTTTACTCCATTACATTTATCTGATGGCCACAGTTACTAGTTACTTTGCGGATACCTATTTGTCAGTAAACATCAGATATATTTAGCTGTCACTGTATAAAAATATGTCAACTTTTTCTGCAACAGTTTACGTACGTCCTTCTTTCCTTCTTTAATTCTGTCCTCTCTACTACTTTCATTCATTCCTTCTTTTCTCTATTTTTCATTTGCTTAATATTTCTTTCTTTCCTTGCCCTTTTTTTAAACTATTCTGAAAGTTAAAAAATGCCCAGAATTGGAGATTTTTGTGGAAGTTTTTCATATAAAAGGCTAAACTAATTGCTACTCTTTTTCACTATTAGTACTTTAACTTGTAAAACACTTGTTTATTTTAATGAAGATTTTAAGTGCAGACTTATTTGTAATGGAGTATTTTTCCATGTGAAATTGTGGCATTAAGCAAAGGATTTGATCACTTCTTCCATCAATGGTTTAAGAATTTAAGTTTATCTCGTGGATTTTATTGCAGGTCCATAAAAGATCATTTTCTTTGGTGCTCACGAGTAGAAAGGATTCTAAAAATGGTTGTGGGAGTTGTGTGAAAACTAACAGTTGAGATGGTTCCAAGTCAGTCCACGAATAGAACATTTATTTTCATTTCTTACTGTCCAAACAACAGACGTGGCTTTCTGCGCATCATAAATAAATACCAGACCAGTTCTGTCGAGTGTTCTGAAGTAGGAAATCACCATGAATAGGTTTGTCACAGTGCTGAGAAATGAATTCTACATGGAGATTCTATCTGTATTTCTTCGTGTTTACACTTTAAAGAGTGTTTGAAGATGTTTTCACACCTATGACGTTTAGTCCGGTCGAATCAGACTTTGCTATGTTTTCCCCCCTTGGTGCACTTTGCTTATGTAGGTCTTGAAACATGTAATCACAGCTTGGTGTGGACACCAAAAAAAAAAAAAAAATTCNAAAAAAAAATTCTCAATATATTCTGAGACCAACGACAAGCCGCTTTCTGCTAAATTTAGAGTTAAACAGCCATACCATCCATTTTGCATATTTGAGCCTAATATATTCAGTTTCTGGTACGCTATTAAAATCAACTTGTTGATACTTGAAATGTTCTTGGGATAGGTAATCCATCATCACCAACAAGACGTGTATTCAGATTTTTTAGAAGTTATGTAATTTTAACATTTAAGCACAATAAATAGTGCATGTATGTCTCCACTGGGGAATATAGTCCTACTGTGCGTTTATGGAAAATTTTAAACAACCATGACTTCATAAGGCTGCAAAATTATTAGCAGCAGGGGATTTTTAAGGTGGGTGTATCGCTTGAATATTTGATTTTGAAAGATTAAGAGATTTTGCAAAATATCAGGAAAGCTGAAATATGATTTCATCTTTTGGGAAATGACTGTCAGTAACCTTAGGTGTATGAAAATTGAATATATTAGGCTCAAGCATGCAAAACAGATGGTATGGTCCTTTAAGCGGCTCCCACAGCCAATCAATAAGGACCAAGTTTTCAGTTGCTATTTCCACAAAACTCATGACCTTCAACTAGGCTATCTTCTCTCATTGACAATCAAAAGAGTCAAAATGGATGGGTATGGTCCTTTAAATGCGAATCTCAAAGGAAACAGATTCAAATTGCGATCTTACATGGTGCTGACTGCAAAAAAAAAAAAAAAANAAAAAAAAGAAACTCCGATCTGACTGCAAAACTACTCCGCATGGGTTGATCAACTCCTGCCTGTCAGTGCGTAATTGAATGAATTTGCTTACAAGGAGCCCATCATCTCCGTTAGGTCTGCAGGCAATTTAAAGCCACTCTGCCAGAATGGACCAAAGCAACACGACAGCCCACACAACAGCCAATCAAACAGCATATTGACACGCAGCCAAGGAATCGACAGGAGCTCCTGCCAAGTGGAATCAGAGAAGACAAGCAGAGGCTGCTGTGGGATCTGTGGGCTGAGCTGAGAAACACGAGTCAAAATGTTAACTCCACGAGTTCAAAATGAAGCCGCTTTGCTTTGGGGTTTTGATGCTGCGTTGTACCGTGACAGCAGCTTGCGAAGCCGCGCGTGGGCGACATGGGGAGGCATCAGACGGAACACTTTAAAAGGACAACAAAGTTCTGATCCTGGTGATTTTCATCTCACAGAAGAGAAAAGGCTGATGTAGGGAGTGGAGGGGAGGAGAGTCGTCACGAGGCAACGAGAGAATACAAGAAAGAGATGAGGGGGGAGGGG
>VXCM01006522.1:0-21280 GCA_014773175.1 Lucifuga dentata | reverse complement strand
AAAAAAAAAAAAAAAAAAAAAAAAAAAAAAAAAAAAAAAAAAAAAAAAAAAAAAAATAGAATTTTCTGATAATTATTTAATGGGTCAGGCTTTACAGTTAACCATTTTCCCCAAATTTTCCAAAGGTGTGATAATCAGGTAAAACAGACTTTAGGCAATAAGACATTCTAAGTTGGAAACCTGGATTATAAGATCAGAAATCCTGCAGATTCAGCTCAAAATGTCATTATAGAAACAACTCAGGTTAAGATCCTCTAATAAACAATCATTGCAACTGCATTACATCCTTCATATCAGACCATTTAATAAGACAACAATGTCATCAAACTGACATAATGGCCCCTTTATCTTCATTATAGGTTTTTGTGTATTTACATGTAGAGTCGTCTGCTGTTTGGACATCTGTACCAAAGCATTGTTATATGGTGTGTGTGTATGTCTGTGTGTGTGTGTGTGTGTGTGTGTGTGCTACCTGGATCGAGGCAGAGGCCACCTGTCCAGCCTGGTCAAAGTCGAGGGACACGATGTGGGAGAAGCGGCTGGCGTTGGTGTTCATGGCGGTGGAGCTGTTGCCAAAAGCCTCCAGGATGGTGTAGACCGCCTGCCACTTCTCAGCTGGGAGGCATCAAACAAAACATTTCAGCTTCCAACACCAGTGTGACTTTAAAGGATGAGTTCCAAAATAAATCAACAAACCAGATCACTGGGATCACTGTCAACAAGCCGTCAATGTTTTTTTTTTAAATTAGAAGCAGAACATAAAACGTTAAAATAAGTCTTTATCTGAGTTCCAGTGGCATGCAAAAAAAGACTCAAATTTCAAATGTATGTTGTGGTACAAAAACAACAAAAAAAAAAAAAAAAAAAACACCTGAGTTTTACTTTCCTGCTTTGTATGTTGTGAGTGTTCTGTGGAGCCAACTTTGGAGGGTTACTTAGGCAGAAAGAGTGAAATTCAGCTTTGAATCTGAGTGTGCAGCGAAGGTCAAAAAGTCATTATTAAGCCCGTCTAACACCTACATGTTCCAGCAGCAGCCATTAGCAGGGTTTCTGCTGCAGCACAGTGAGAACAACATTTCTTCAGTCATTTCATCCTAATTGCCTTTCCTGCTTTTACTTTTACTGCAACCATGGCAAGAGTCAGCAATTTTTATGTCCTGTATAAAGGTTTCTATGTATTATGTATGTGACATCACATACTGCCTGTATGTTTGCAGGCTCGTTAGGTTAAGGTGAGCTTAGCATTTGCAGTAGCGGCTGTTTGTGGAAATGTAAACAGGAGCTGCATTCAGTAACGTCCATCGACATTTGCTGTTCAAAGTCGACATTCGGGTCTCGTTATGGTCTTTGGCTGCAGCTTGAATCCAAAATTTTCCTCAAACAGACACAGTCCTAGTCTTCCTGACCACCGGCTGCTTCATGTTTTCCTTTTATTTAAAGGATTATACCCACATTTTGCATGTTTGAGCCTAATATATTCAATTTTCATACAAGTAATGTTACTGACAATCATTTCCCAAAGCATACTACTGGAACGGTGAATTAAAAATGTTTTTCCTACCTTCCAGACCTCCATTGGTTTCAGTTCATTCTGGTACGCTATTAAAATCAACTTGGTGATACTTGAAACGTTCTTGGGATAGGTAATCCATCATCAAGAATAAGACGTATATTCAGTTTTTTTTTAGAAGTTTTGTAATTTTAGCATTTAAGTGCAACAAAAAGCATGGAGTGAATGTATGTCTCCACCAGTGAATATAGTCCCAAAAGAAGACCTGTGTTTATCAAAAAATTTAAATGACCATGACTTCATAAGACTGTGCAAATATTAGCAGGAGAAACATTGATCTTTAAGGTGGGTGTATCATTTGAATATTTGATTTTGAAAGATTAAGAGATTTTGCAAAATATCAGGAAAACTGAAATACGGTTTTATTGGGAAATGATTGTCAGTAATGTTATGTGTATGAAATTTGAATATGTTAAGCTCAAACATGCAAAATGGGCATGGTCCTTTAAAATCTAATTTTAATAATGCTTAAAAAAGTGGTAATTGGTTGCATGTGTGTGTGTATATATATATATATATTTTTTTTTTTTTTTTTTTTTTTAAAGTCTTGGAGAGGCTCTAGTTTTCAAACTTGTATCGTGAATAGCACCAACACTAGCACCAACACTTCTTTAAAGCACCAATAACCCTAGTGAGGTCATAGAGGTCATTTTACACAGCACCTTTTACAGGCACAAAAGCCTTTATTCAGTTTATATACTGAAAAGGGCTGCCCATGACAAGTAAACTGAATTTGATATATCAAATTGTTGGAGACACATAGTAAAGATCTTAATATTTCTGATTGATAATTTGTAATTGCTTATAAAAATAAATAAAAATAATTATAGAGTCATTTCTAACACTTACACTACAGGCCAGAAGTTTGAGGCCATCCCCAGATTAAAAAAAAAAAAAAAAAAAAAAAAAATCATCAATACACTGTTTTACACTTTATTGCACAGGAAACGACAAAAATATATAAAATAAATTTAACTAATTAGTTTTCAAGAAGAATTTGTTGACATAAAAGCACTTTGAAGTTATTTCAGGTTAAGACTTTGGTTTGGTCAAAGTAACCTCCTCTGGCCAAGTCAGAATTCTAAAACCTTTTGCTTCTCTTTTTAATGGATGTAATTTTGGCATAATTTTGATGAATGTTTTGGATCGTTGTGCTGTTAAAGGAAGAAATTTTGACCAATAATTTGTAAACCGGATGGAATTGCGTGTCTTTGAAGGATGGAATGGTAATTCTCTTTCTTCATAATTCCTTTAGCTTGGACCAAGTCTCCAGATGTCTCTCCCCAAAACATCTCCACAGCATTACTTTTGCCTTTTAATCTCTGCTTTTGGAGTGAATGTTGAATTTAGTAATATTCATTCCTCCTTTCTTCTATTTTTGGAAAAAAAAAAAGCATTAGGCACTAGATACATGGACCAAAATAAACAAAACATTCAATATATAAGCATCCCGTAGGTCACAGGTGAAGCCACTGTGGTGCTGCAGGTGAATTGTTTTATGCTGTACGGACATTACGTTGTTGGAGCATTAATTGTGCTTTTAGAGGTTAATTATTTGTGTCATTTTTTTGATGCCTTGAATGGTGAGAAAATGGACAGAAATATAAAAGCAAATATTCTGCTGATTCAGCATAAAGGCTGCATTGGTCAAAGTCACACAATACATTTTATTTGGGTCATTCACAATACTTTGGTTTGTGGTTTCCACTTTGTAGCTGTTAGACTAAATGAAGCCTCTGAAAATGCATGAGCATGCGATTCTCTTAATCAGATAATAGATATTATATAAAAATAGCAAATACGGGTTGTTCATTCTCATATGATTAAAAACAGAACTGGGTCCTACCTCATAAATTATGACTTCTTCTGATTGTTTCAGGTGAGAGCTGGTCACAGAGGAATTGTTTGTGCTTTTAAGCCATTATTTTTAGCCAATAGAAAGCTCCCACTAGGGGCCATCATTTACACGCACGTCACTTCCCACTGCAGCATGGGCGATACCGTGTTATATAATTCAATTAAGTCACATGATCCACGTCCTCTAAATGTCCTTACATAACTTTATAGAGATGGAACAGTACTGTGGTCATACATCCATCTATTGTATGTCTTTCTTCTGTCTGCAGGCTCACCTGAGAAGATTTTGCCGGTGCTGCCAGCAATGGAGACCAGGTACTGGACCAGATGCTGGCAGTTGGTGGTCTTGCCACTTCCAGACTTGCCCAGAAGCACGATGGACTGGTCCTGCCGCGTGGTCAGCAAGTTGCGGTAGGCTGACTGGGCCACGGCATAGACGTGAGGTGCAGTGTCTTCACGCCGGCAGCCTTTGAACATGTGCATCACCTGACAGGGAAGAAAGGGAGAGGAAGGAAGAAACAGCAGGGTAGGGGAAATAAGGAGACAAAAAAGCAGGAGGAAAAATGAGAAAGCATTGGTACACAGACTGCATAGAGACTAAAAGAAAATACTTCATAGACCTTTTTATATGTTATCACGGTGTCAGCCATCGATTTTTCTCTAATTATTAAGTGTTCATGATTAGGCGTGGGGTGGAAAAACAAATCAATTTTTCAATTAAATGCGATTCAAACTTAAAGGACCATACCACCATTTTGCATGTTTGAGCCTAATTCAATTTTCATACACATAACATTTTTGACAATCATTTCCCAAAGCATACTACTGGAACAGTGAATTAAAAATGTTTTTCCTACCTTCCAGACTGCCACTGGTTTCAGTTCATTCTGGTACGCTATTAAAATCAACTTGTTGATACTTGAATCATTCTTGGGATAGATAATCCATCATCACCAACAAGACATGTATTCAGGTTTTTTTGAAGTTTTGTAAGTTTAGCGTTTAAGTGCAATAAAAAGCGCTGGGGGAATTTTAACCCCAAAAGAAGATCTGCGTTTACTGAAAAATTTAAACGATCATGACTTCATAAGGCTGCATAACTATTAGCAGGTAAAACATGGATTTTTAAGGTGGGTGTATCGTTTAAGTATTTGATTTTGAAAGATTAAGAGATTTTGCAAAATATCAAGAAAGATGAAATACGGTTTTAACCTTTGGGAAATGACTGTCAGTAATGTAACATACGAAAAATTAGGTTGAAATATGCAAAATGGTGGTATGGTCCTTTAAACAGTTCCGATATGGATTCATAAAATAAAAAATAAATCTTTAAAATAATCTAATTCTTAATCAAATGCTAGCAGCCGAAACATTCTCCAGAACCTGTGACAGCTGGGAATGTTTCCTTTAATTAACTTATTAAGTTTTCAACATAGATTTTATAAGAATGTCTTCACTTCTTTCTAACAATAATGAAATTTAGAAGACATAACCCCAACAAACCTTTGCAGAATTTAACTGAATCAACTCAAATAAAATCAAATAGAGTCAAAACGGGGCTTTGAAAATTGAAACTGAATCAAATCGGGAGGTCAGAATCGATGTCCATGTCCCTATTCATGATAATTATATGTTACCTGCAAACTTCAACAAGTTACATAAAGGGTAATTTCACCCAAATTACAAAAATATTTTCCCTCTTACCGCTCTTACTATACTACACATAGTTCTGGTTTTACTGTGAGGTTTTGAGACATCTGTTGTTCACATTTGGAGGTAAATTTCTGGAATTTTTTTTGTGGTGTTCAAAGCATTAAAAAATAACACTGGAAAAAAAAAAAATCAACAGTAACGGGTGATTATGGCTTTACTTAAAGAATGGAAATACACTGCAGTATCATACTGTAGCAGCATCACGCCACCGCCACAACACAATGTTGTCAGGACGGCTCCAGGATGCTCTTAGTTTTCTTATTGTCTCTGCTTTTATTTTCACCTTGTCTGTGTGGGGTATGCGGATGTGTGCTGAGTCCACGTGTGTTTGTTTACAGGCGTTCTTAATTAGGGCGTGGTTTCAGTTGTTTGAATTTTCCTCCACCTATCCTTATGCCTCTCTGCTTCCCGCACTTGTGGTCACCTGCTTCTGCTGGCCTATCACCTGTCTGTGTTCCTCCCTGCCTGCTCAGCTGATTCTGATCTGTCAGTTATGTCATTGTATTTAATCGCTTGGGTTTGCACTCCCAGTTTGCCAGACTGTCATGTTGTCATGTTTCCTGTTACTCGCTCCTGGATTAAGTTTTTGTTTCCCTGCCAAAATATTACTGGTGTTTTTTCCTAGCTTGTCTAGTGATTTTTAGTTATTCTTCACTTGGATTATTGGACCTTGTTTCCCCCTGTGGGTGTTTTTATGTTTATTATTAAAGTTGAGAAGGACTATCTGATTCGGCTGTCATATCTGCTCCTGAGTCCTCTACCTGCCGCCTGACAAATGTTAAATCTTTATTGTCATGTAGTTTTAGTACACTATAAAATGTGTAAAATCATATGTGAAATTAATGTGAAATTATATATATATATTAAAGAAAATTAAGGTTACCATAACACCAAGACAGGCCTGCATTAACATCAATTAATAAACAGAGCATTTACAAACCAACCAAACAAACCGACTCCATCATAAAGTCTTCAGATGTCACTGCGTTCCCAAACCTCAGCGATGAATTCAGTGAGTAAAACTATCACACCAATAACAATTATGGAGAAAACCTCACACCATGCTCTCATTTCAGGACCTGTATTTACTATTGTCCTGCTTAATCAAATGGTTTTTGTGTGTCACAAGTTGTGGTGTGTGTGTGCGCGCATGTGTGTGGGGAGTGCGTTTACGCGTCTGTATGAGAGCTAATAAAGAGTCATCGCTAATAACTCGGAGTTAAGCTGAGTTGATGTTCGTGGCCTCTGGGAACTGTAACCTCCAAATCTCATTATGCTAATTAGATTTCATCGTCATATTGCCTCCGTGTCATATTGGGATGGAAAAATCCCCAGCTGTCCTTTCTCTCATATTTCCTCATTTAATTCAAGTGGACATATTACACAGATTTCATTAAAGGGGACATATGGAGATTTCCGTGTTCTTATTTTCATTTAGGGTCTGTCTGTCAAAGCCCTGCTCTGATTGGCTAGCCGCATCAGGTATGAGCTGGCAACACCTGCAGAATGTGAAACAAAGATCCTGGCCATTCATGCACTTGTTAGTCTGAGAATTTCTGGGTGTGTGTCGGTGGATAATTCTGCAGTCCACTGTACTTGGAACCCTGAAAGTTCCAGGTCGATTCTCCTGAATTCCAATCTTAATGCATTCTAGTGTTTCTGCTCAGAAAAACATGGAAGTTCAACACAGCAAGCTCATCTTTCCAGGCTGGGTTGTATTTATTGGCTCAAACATGCAAAATTAGCAGTATGCTCCTTTAAGTCTCCTGAGGCTGCAGATACTGGGATAACTTTTTAATGTGGGGCTGGCCTCTGTTTTTTCTGCTAACTGCCCACGGGGACAAAATGTTTTCTATGATATTATCAACATGAGCCAAGAGACCAACAAATCCTGGCCGGCACAAGCAGCTTCCTTTATCACTTAAGGGTTTACTAGAGACAACCAAAGTACATATTGATCAATTCTACAATAAATATGTACTCAATCACACAGATTAATACTCTTCATCACAGATGTGGATAAGACCAAATAAGATCTGGACTTTTATTTAAACCCAGACTACACTGTGTGTGAGTCTTTACCTTTTCAGAGTACATGGATGGCGTGCTGAGTGGGTTGATGATGACTATGTTGGGTCCGGCATATGAGTGGATGAGGTTTCCTCCGTAGCGTTGCCTCAGGCAGTGCATGACACTGGACTCATTCAGATAGAGCAGTGAAGCTAGATCCTCTGATCGGTCGTATGACGGAGGGTTCGCCTAGAGATGGAGAAACAGAAGGTCATCTCATCTTGTCAGTGATTATGAATGAAGGGTAAATGGGTTAAAGATATACTCTAGGTGGGTTCCAAAGCTCTTATATGATCGTTCCTCGCTCCTCAATCCTCACATGATGCAGAAACCAATCTGGTCTATCACCTTTAAGGACATCCCAAAGCTGTTATTTCTGCTCTGAAGATAAAAGAGCAAGGAGGCGTCTACAGGTAGACGAGCAAGAAAATAAGATGATCCTATGCCGAAGTCTGTTTTTCAGACAGTCACGCCCCTTTACTGGAAATTTGTTTCTGATTGGACAGATCTGCTGCAGCTGATCAATACACTGACTTCCTATCATAACATAACCTAACTCTATCATGAGTTTCATCAAACATGCGAAGAGACAAATAACAGCAGCAACTCAGGTGTAAACTGACTCTGATTATTTCGATTTTATTTTGTCTGATTCAGCATCTGGTTAAAATGACTGGATGTGTGTTCTGTGCACGTCTGAATGTTAAAGAAACATAAAACACCTCTTCTTATATCGCCACAACCAGCAGTTTTCACATATTCCAACAAAATCCAGTGACACGTTTAATAAAACATCCCATTAGGAAAAGTTCAGTAATGATGATAAACATTATATTTTAGCTCTCAGAGTAGTGAAATACTGTACATGTAGAAACGATGGTTGATGATGTGTAGATTATAAAGTCAGCTTGTTCTGCATGTGGACTTTTGTCAAACTATTCACATTAAGTGTTACAGTAATAATCACAGGAGAACATTTCGCTATTTTGTTATCGTCTAGGAACTAAAACAGAGTAGCTCCAATAGTGCCGATGGCTGATCCAGCTGTGATGATGTCATCAGTAAGCGACGTCGCTTCAGATGATGCTTGAGGAGCGAGGATGTTTCATTTCTCTTAAATCGTCATTCCTCAGCTCCTGTCCTTGCATCTTTTCCTAGCATGTTTTTACTTGCGTCTTAAGTGGGAGGGACTACGAGTGAGAGAGACGTGTAAACGAGTAAGAGTATTGAAACACCTGATCACATGGAAAAGTCCCAGGACTTGTAGCTGAAACTTAAATCTGATGTTTGAGTAAAGTGATCTGGACACAAAATTCTACTTGGGTCCCAAGACTTGACAGAGCTGAGCTTGTGTCAGCAGCAGCAGCAGATATACTTTGCCGGGAGTCTGACACTGGCATGCAGGCGTGTTAACTGCCAGGGAAAACCGCAAAGGCAATTGGTTAATATAATTAAAACAGACTGTCCTTTCCCCTCCGATCTCCAACTGGCCTCAAAGTTTGTAATTTCTTAATCAAACAGATGCTTCAAACATTTCATCAGCTGTTAAAACAGTGCAAAGTTACCATTATCACCAGTACATTCTACTGTGGTCTATAATGAGCCAATTTCTGAATATGTAAGCCATATCTTGTGGCCTTTGGTACCCAATCAGCCTAAAACATCTGAAAAAGACAATGGTGATTTTTTTTTAACACTCCTGCATAGTTACACTGATTATGATGATTTGGAAATGTACCTCTAGTCATTTATTGTACAGAATTTCTTTTGGAAAATTATTTTTGTCTCCAAAACATTTTCTGCAATTGGTCCGGACAATGCTGGTTTATTTGGGAGCTGTTTGGAAAATCAGTTTGTTTGGAATCGTAAACCTTTTTTCGCAGCTTATGTGTCAATGTTATTTCATTATTGTTTTCTCATAAACAAAAATTTAAATAGATTTTAGAGGACCTGAACCATGTTTTTTCTTCTTCAATTTCAGCATGGAGTCCAGAAGAGTGAGGTTTTGTTGAGGCACACATATCATCAGCCGTTCTGATATCAACCCAATGAAAGCGTTTGCAGTTTTGCACACCACTAGCTGTGCACCTGCCTTTTAAAAGGACTCCTACCTAGTCTCCATATTTTCAGAGAAGACGTAAGCAGTCAATGAGATCACCAGATCATCCACCAAATTACTTGATCAGCCCTTTATTTGTCCTCTGTTAACGACAGATCTTTAGAACCTCACGGCGAGGTTTGGGCATCAGCAGAATAACTAATGGTGCCAGTAAACAAGACATGTCACACTTGTCACAGTGCCTGTGCCTGACTGAGTGAATGACAACAGGTGGTGGTGGCCGATCGCAGAGTCTCCCAAGCGCCACCCCCGTGACCTCTCCTCCAGACCGTCCCATCATGCCTGGCGGCTGTCAGTGTCCTCTGTGGCCATCTGCAGCTGCCTGATGGTCTGGTTTCTCCAGGCGCTCTGAGACTGACTGACAGGTGGGGAGCAGGCCTGCTTCATCCTGCTCAGCCCCCGCTGATGCTAATTAGCTTCAGGCTAACTCAACTCCAGCTTTTTTTTAAAACTGCATATGGTCTTTTAAGGCAAAGTTAGACTGAAAAATCACTTACAGACATTTTAATTGGATGTGCCGAAGCAGAACATGACCGTCAAAGCACAATGTCCATTTTTAAAGGCCTGTGTAATTCGGAATGCTAAAAGAGAAAAATAATGACTTATTTACAAATAAGTAGAACCAAAGAGCTGCTGATAAAATGCCAAAGACCCTCAAAGTAAATAAATTCAAGCTGCTGCATTTTTGTGCAAATGGTATTTTCACAATCAAATTTTCACTCAGATTTTTGTACCATTAATGAATACTAAATGATTATTCTTTTTTTTGTTAAGTAATTTCTATCTGTTTATTAAAATAAACAAGTTTCTGGATTACCTTACAATCACTTTACATTTTGAGCTTTTTCTGCTTTGTTTTAATCTTGCATTAACCTGTACAATGGTGCAAACACGCAGCAGTTCTGTGCAATCCGTGCTGCTCCAGCACAGTAAAATCCAGGCACACAAAAGAATTTACTCAAAAAAAAAAAAAAAAANAAAAAAAAAAAAAAAAAAGCATTGTTTGATTCCAAAACAGGAACTCCACTCAATTAAGTATAACTAATGTAATTTCATTTCTGTTGATCATATATTGATATCACCACCAGACGAGCTCATCTTCCAAACCTGGCTCAGGGAGGAGATCACAGTTTCCCAATTTGGCTGAGGCAGCTCCATCCAACTCCATTCATAAGGGTTCTTGAACTTAGTCTGGCCCCTCACCTGGGGATGCTTTGTCTAAGGAGATCCTACCAGGGGCTACTGGCCCCGACAACACAGCCTTCAAGGTCATGGGGGCACATGGCTCTCCCAACCATGATAAGAAGCCAATTCACAGAAGGAATTTTATGCTCTAGAAAAGTATGCTCTAATCCAGGGATAGGCAACTGGTGGCTCACGGGCCAAATATGGCCCACACCTTTGATCAGGCCCTCGGATGACTTCTCAATTAATAAAAATGAAAATTATAAAAAGTATTTTCCTTTGTTATAACCACAACCCATCAGCAGAGGGCGCTCAATCACTCAGTCATTACTGATGAGGTATTTACTACCATCCATTCCATGGTAGGAAAGCTTTCAATGAGACAGAATAAGATCGGGTCAGGACAGGTCCAGTTGGGGCAGGGGAGTAGCACTGAGCCTTAACATCGAACAGAAGCAATTATTTTCCTGTTATTCCTTGTATATCTCCAGAGTAACATCTCATCTCTTTTCCTTGCCACAGCGATGGAACAAGAGAGAGAGAGAGAGAGAGAGATATGGGGAGGTGGGGGGTCNTTCCTTGCCACAGCGATGGAACAAGAGAGAGAGAGAGAGAGAGAGATATGGGGAGGTGGGGGGTCATGTCCCAGAAAATCTCCCTTATTTTTTGTTTTATTTAATGTGTGGCCCCTTTGACCATGAAAATGAAATTTTATTGGCCCCCATCCTCATCAAAGCTGCCCATCCCTGCTCTAATCTGATATTTTAAGGAATATTCTGTATTGTTACTTCATTAGTCCAAACAAAACAAATATCATATTTTTTTATTTTTTAATCCTTGATTTATCAGATCACACCACACAGATTTTTAAACGGCTACACCATTAATCGTTTCAGCCAAATGTTGGCATTTCGCTCACCTTCTCGATATCATCCTCATCCACATCCAGTATCGTCCCATCGTGCTCCAGTCTGATCTTCACCTTGCCCTCTGGAAGGGAGCCAGGCTCTGTCTTCACCACAGTGGCTGAACCAGGAAAAGACAATATCCGCTGTCAGGATTTACTGCTGCTGGAAATGATCATCATCATCTGATCATTTCAAGCAACTAATTCAACAGCATCGAAACCGAATATTAACACATTTTATTTTATTTATTTTATTTTGTTTCTTATATTTGCATTGTTTTATATTTGCATGGTTTTATGCTTGTTTGCTGTTTTATATCTATTCATATATGGTTTAATGTTTCATTGTTTTCATGTCTTTGTAGCTTGTCTGCTTCCCCACCTACAGTTCCTATCGCACACCCGGCCGTCTGAGGAGAGGGAATCTCTCTTTGAATTGCCTCTCCTGAGGTTTCTTCTATTTTTTGTTATGTATAAGTTTGTTTTTTTTAAGAGAGTTTTTCCTCGTCTTCATAAAGAGCTTGAGCTGGGTCAGGAACCGCTAATGTGTGGGTCTGTAAAGCCCTTTGAAACACTATATGTGATACTGACCTACAAATAAACTTGACCTGACATGGCGCATAAATTTTAAATTTACTCATCATCAGGACTAGATTCCCTTTGCAGTGATGTTACTTTAAAATAAAATGTATTACAATGAATAGGCCTAGTGTGTAGGTGGGAATGCAGAAGAGAGGCTTTCAAAGACTGGATTGTAATCCCACAGTGGTCCACAGGGCTATTCCAAGGGAGTTGTGGACATTCACCTGGAAAACTAAATCAACATACAATCATAATTTTGAGAGCAGTGGTTCTCAATCCTGCTCCTCGTGCACCCTAGCACTGTGTATTTTCCATCTCTCCCTGATCTACACACAGCTGATTAGCTAACTCAGGTGTGTTGAACCAGAGCTGATGCCTTGCTGATCTTGATTGGCTAAACACACCTGATTTTGCTAAAGTAGGGAAAGGTGGAATACGTGTAGTGCTGGGGTACACGAGGACCAGGACTGAGAACTACTGGTTTAGAGGACTTTATTTTGAAATATATCAGGTTATAGTTTCCTTTTTTTTTTAGACTCAAAAACACTGATTTTTGCATTAGATACTGCTTTTTTTCTTTTCTTTTTTTTAAGTGCCTCAAATATTTTTACCCTCTTTGAAATCGAGGGTAAAATGTGCCCACAAAACACATGAAATGGAAAACTGGAAATTCTGACAGCTGTGAAAATATACTCCATCTTACCCAGGGAAAAGCCATCCTTGTAGACCAGCCAGACTTTCTCCGATCCATACCACACCTGCTCTGCTGCTATCTGCTCCTCGGTCTTCACCTGGTGGGCAACAGGGATGAAGGAGAAAATTCAGTCAAACCACAGAAACTGATATCGTCTTAACTGATAGCAAAGCCACTTCAGCGGAGCGCTCAAAGTCACCCCGAGTCTGAAATGGCCAACATCAACGCATGCTGAGAGGTTACAACAGAAAGGATAGTCAGGAGATGAGCATGCAGTGGGTGACAGTGGACTCAAAAGCTGCTCACAGCCTGTTGAGCAGCAAATGCTCTGTCAGGCTGAGTGTGAGACTTTGGGTGTGTGTTTGTGTGTGTGTGTTTCTGCGCTCACAAGAAAGAGAGGAAGAGTCCCAGCAGTTCATGTAAACTGTCAGGAGCTTCAAACCAAGACACCAGTCAATATAATGAGCCTCAGAGGAGGGTAACCGAAATGCCAAGAATCCACTCAGTTCAGTGAACACACAGGGAAGGGGGTAGAGGGGTGGGGGGTGAATACAGTAAAATAAAATTTAAAAAAGTAAAATAAAATAAACAAGTGCAAACAACCAGTAAAGAAAAAAAAGAGTTATTTGTGAAACGTATATCACTAAAAATAAGTCAATGCTTTAAAGTGCTCATACCTCCACAATCCTCTAAATCAGGGATACTCATATAATTTTGGCCAGGGGCCAATTTTGCACAATGAAAGAGATCCAGGGGCCCAATGGGAAAAAAAATCCCTAATTAGTTCCTCCACCTTGAAGCTGCAGGTTAAATTAGTTTAGATGACTAGTAATGTTATATAAGAAAGCAACACAGGCCATAAAATCTTGCTTTGGCAAACAAAAGAACAAAGATGATCTTTTCTGTTCTTGTCATGCTACCAGGAAGAAAAGCCGAATGAATGTTAGCATTGTCTCACAGCGGCGCTTGATGTTAGCAGTCTTGCTACTAACAGCAACTATTGTTTGGCAGATTAAACATATGTTTTCACAATCAACTTTTCTCTTTTATTGATACAAATTATTTTTGTCGGGTGGTTATGACAAGGCGAGCGCAAGCTTGTTTTCATGGATAAAACCTGTGGGGTACAGAGACGACAAATGTGCATCCAAAACAGTCCCTTGATCATCAAGTAAAATATATATTTTTTCTAATTCCATAAATTTCTTTAAGTGTATTTTTTTACTCACATTTCATTTGGGATTTAAATGACTTTCGGGGGCCACCATTATTGTGATGGAGGGCCAGATGTGGCCCCGGAGCCGGACTTTGAGTATGTAGGCTCTAAATATTCCGATTTTTTTTTTACATCCAAATACACTGACAATCATGTAATTAGCTCATGGCAACTGTGATTTTTGAAGAATTTTTATTATTATTATTACATCCTGTCTGGGAATATTAGAGAGGATGAACTGTGCAAAACTTCCAGCCAGTTTCATGGCAGCAGTTAATCTGCTGCTGTAGGTCAGATGCCATCAAAGTTTGCAGGATCATTCGGAGTTGAAATGAGCATGAGTCATTAAAATTCATTTGCAACTGCAAGTGTGTTCAAGATTTATAACCCTTTATGTCAAATTGATTACACCTTGCAGTAATCTGGCAACCAACTACAGGACAACAGTATGGAATATTAAATCTAAATCCATCAAAATATGTTACGTTCCAGAATTGTATAAAAGATTATCCTGGATTAGAGACAAATTGTCAGAGGAATGGCAAAAGAACTTTGCAAAAATAACTATAAAAGGCAAAAAAAAAATGTGTTAAGATGGAAATGGGAGTAGCCTGTATTAATTCATTTAGAACCAGAAAATCCAGGAAAGAAAAGTACTGTTTTTACAGCTTACAGTTCAGGAGATATGATCCAAAATGTACAGCGTCACATGTGAAGCTATCCAAACCAGAAATAACTTATAAACCCCCATCAACAAACAAAATAGACAAATTGGGCTGAAAACCTACTTTATCAGTGTATTTAAAAATCAAATAAATGGTAAAGTCAATCACTTTGAAATGTAAACCGATAAAACAACTTAAGCTTGATTAATGACTACTACCTAATTTTCACATATTAGTGATGATGGGAAAAGTGACCACACACTGCACTCTGCAAGCAAAGTGGGGGAGGTATCTCTCTCTCTCGCTCACTCTCACGCACTCACTCACACACACACACACACACACACAGCACTGCACCGTGCACGTGAAGGGAAGCTGNACTCACTCACACACACACACACACACACACAGCACTGCACCGTGCACGTGAAGGGAAGCTGGTGGTGAATTACATTCAGGCACAGTGCAGGCCAGACCTGAGACTGCTGGGCCACAGCATGGGAAGCCTGAAGGAGGGCCACAGGGTCCTCTTCCACCGCTCCCTGGTGATTGGCCAGCATGAGGAGGAGGAAGGGAGGGGTCAAAGGTCACAGTTATATATGAGCGACAAACATTAGACAGACAGATAGGCATTAGCTGTAGACTATCTCTGCATCTGCAGCAAGTGTAGAAAGAACAGGTTTATCTAGTTCATTTGTATCATGTTACTGACCATTAAAAAAAAAAAAAATTTGGTACCTAGAACTTAGATCAATTCATTAACTCAACTGAAGGGTTTTTGTTTGTTTGTTTTTACCAAAATGAGATTTTTTCTTCCATTTTAAAGCATTGTATTCTCTTTTTTTTGCTATGTTGCCCTTTCTTAGACAGAGAAGTACAGAACCCNCCAAAAAAAATGTACGTGTAGTTGTTCAAATAAAGGTAAAAGTTTTTTTTTTTAAGTACTGTCAATGAGTCAGCATTTTAGTCAAAATACTGTTTTTCTTTTTCCAATAATACAAACCCATGCTTATTTTTATATACTTTCTAACCATATTTGTTAGATATTATGACTTCAAATGTTTAAACAAAGTAGAGCTGGAGTCATGAACAATGATGGGTGGAAATGAGTTAAAGCATCATGACACAAAGCAAAAAAGCTGCAATAAATCAGCAGCCTGTCTATACTAAATCAGCACCATACTGCACTTATACACACTATAACATCTCACATGCATCCTTCAACAGGTAGCACTCCATCGCCATGCCAACATCACCGTAGGAGTAAACATGAGGAGGTACAAAGCTCATGCAGTTTGCTGCTATCGCCCTGATATGTCATAAAAGCAAACCATTTCCACATGCAGGGAAGCAATTTAACAAATCTGCAACTCATGCACAGCAAACTGAGAAAAAGCAAAGATAAACCTGTCAAAAACCTTTTGACTGATCAGTTTGTGCTTGGTGTATTTTTTACTTTTATTTTAAAAGAGTGGTCGAGCATTTTTTTTTGAAAATATGCTTGTTTGCCATCTTACACAGAAATTTAACACTAAGTATGAACATTTATATATCTGCACTTGTGTAGAATCTGATCAGTCAAATGTGCTCCTGCAATCAGCTCAGTTTAAGGGATCGCCAAAAGTAACGGTGTAGCACCAATCAATGCTCCAGCAAATATGAAATCAAAAAACTAACTCAAATCCCTCATTTATTAAATGTTAAAGCCACTTCGACTGGTCTAATGCTGGAAAGAGACAAGGGGGGAAAAGTGGGAAAGTTAGAAGGAGCCAGGGCCTTACACTCCGACACGCCACACGAGCACAAATTCCAGCCAGGAGACCCAGAGGAAGGCTGGAGGGTTGCGGTACCTGAGGGGGGGCCTGGGGTTCTGGATCTGCGGGGGCTGAAACACTGACTGCCGGCTCCAGCTTAGCCACAGAAAGACACCAGCAGCCAGCAAAAAGCAATGCGAGTATGGCATGACAAAGAAGAGGAGAGAGAGGATGAGGAGGGGAGTGGGGGGAAAGAGGATGGAGGAGAGAAAGAAAACAGACAAGTTCAACATGAAACTTTAGATGAGGACAATGCAAACTGAAGGACGGACACCAGACGGAGCCATGGACAAGTGAAATGGTTTCCCTGACAAAGTGACGTGTTCTTTGGCAGCACAGATGAAAGCAGCCGAGCATTAAATTTCAACGTGACACATTAGTAAGATGTTACTTGAATTGGAACGTGCTATAAAACTGGAAAATGACAACCCGAGCCTGAGAAGAGAGCCGTTAATCGAAAAGAATAAATCATCACTCGACAGATAAATAATGAGCTATCAAGCAGCGGGTCCTGTTTAAATTAATTTGGTGGGTGGAGGGCGGAGCTGCAGCAAGATTGAGCGATTAGCGGTGAGTGATACGCAGCAAGAGCCAGAGTGTGAGAGCCGAGGAAAGGAAGGGTTAGAGAGTTTGAGTCAGAACGAGGGAGGGGATTAAACTCGACTCCCTGACAAGTGTCACTGGCACGCCGCCTGTTCAGTCCCACTCAGGACCCATTCACCAGAAACAAACACCCTCCCATCATTTTCCCCTGCTGATTGGGACTCTAAATACACCAGGAAAGTAAGCATGTCAGGCATGCTAACGAATGCCAACAGCCAGGGGACCATTAAGTGCTTTAGTTAGCAATGACCAATACAAGGTTCTAAAAGCTAATTCCGACGCAGATATTGCACCGCTATGTTCCAGCATCAACTTTTTCCCTTATTCCTGACTTCCTTCAGAGCTATAAAAGTTAAAGGGGACATTTAATAGATTTGGATGTTCTTATTTTCATTTAGGGTTCTTTGAAACTTTGGCAATTCTCATATGTGTAATAAAAAAAAACACTGATGCAGTCCTGCTATCCTTTGCTGCAGCATCGCCGTGCAAGGAAGTGAAGAGTGAAAACAGGCTGTTTGAGGTACTGTCCCCCTCCCAAAAAAGCTGCTCAACGCTCTGTTCTGATTGGCTGGCTGTACCTAGCCTGAGCTGGCAACCCCCACAAACTGTAAAGCACGGATGCTGGTGAAACTCTCACTTGCTGTCCTCTGACTTTGTGGGTATGTAGGCAGGTGAATTCAAGTGTGATGTCACAGAAGTAAAAGACCAATCAAACATTAAAGCTGCAGGATCTATGGGTTTGTGTTAGTGGATGCATTTAGGCAGCAAGCTCAAATTATGACAATTAGAGGTGGTCTGATTTTTTTTTTTTTTTAAACCATTTTCAAAGTGAGTTTTCGATGCAACACAAAACAGAGAGTTGCTGCAAAACGATGTGACATGGCAAAAGGGAAATTCTCAAACAGCTGAGTGACATCAAGATTTGTTGAGAATTTTCCTTTTGCTACGGTATATTGTTTTGCAGCAAAGGGAAAATTCACAAAACATTTTGATCAGTCCCTTCTGTTCTACACAAGCGACTCTTTCTGATACACTTATAAATGAATGTAACTCTAAATAATACTGCAGCGTTTGGGAGCTAAAAGTTGACAAGAACATTAGCAGACAGACAAAGCCACAGCAAAACATTAATAATGAGCAGCAGGGTTCATTTACAGGAGCACTGAAGATCCTCATCAGGCGTCTCTGAGCCTCCTCGGTAGGACTGAGCAGCACCTCCTACAGGTCAGAGCAGCAACACATTGAGACTAAGCGTACTGTTACAGAGGAAGCAAAGGCCATGGCTACTGAGCAAGTAATCCAACACAGATCGTTTGGCTCTGATTATCATAAGTAAGCAACATTTGTGACTTTAACATTAGCTTACAAGCAAGAGTTATATTTGCTCCACACAAAATGAGCCTGGTCTTCATAGCTTTTAAAAAGACAAGTCAACCATTTATAAGTTTACAGCCATTTCACACCAAACTCTGTCAGTAACAACAACCTTGATGAATACACTCCTGTTCACAATTTGATTGCCAAAATAACACACATACACACACAAACAAAAAAAGGTCTAATGGTTATTTCAGAAAACCAACAAAGGACACCTTTGTGTTAGCAGTGTCAAATGAAGTGTAAATGCCAGAAGGTGTTTCAAACAGCATGCGCACACAGAAAATCAATCAATCCAATATATGCACAAAACAAATAAATCTATAAGTGGAGAATATTTGCAAGAAGACAAAAGTCGCAGCTTTGCAAAGCTGCAAGCTGAAAAAAGTCGATAAATACACTGTCAAGGGCCTTTAACTATGTAAATCTAATTAATCAGGGTTATCTTTTTGTGAGTTTGCCATGTTCACTTTTTCTTTCTCTGTTGCCATCAGACCGTAAACTCTGAATATTTAAAAACCTGGTGTACTGATCAACATCAACGTACAATCATCTTTATGTGATAAAAAGTAAATAATGAAAGACAACTGGTGATCCAGTCAAATGAATGTCCACCAATGAAGCATGAAATAATTAGGTTAAATTCCCTTAAGAAAGTTCACAAGAAGTGAACGCTGTGGCTGCAAAATTCATTACAGCTCATTCATAAGACGGCCATAAAAAAGAACAACATGACAACTTTACTATTCTTAGAGCCAATCAAAAGCTCTGTCCACTTGAGAGTATGAATGGAAAGTCCAGAATTAAAATGGTTCATCCTCTGGGGAGCTTAAATGCTTTCAGCAAAGTCTGAGGCAAATTTTCACAGAGGAAAGGTCAGGGGTTCAGCAAAATCATTAGGACTCACCCTCTGGGGACTGAATAATTACACAAAATTGCAGCGTAACGTGGCCGTTAATTTGAAATATTACCAATATAACCAAAAAAAAAAAAAAAANAAAAAAAAAAAAAAAAACACTATTGTAATGAAATGCACATATAATGTATTTCCCCAAAAATATTTTCTATAAATACGACGATGGGCAAACTTGTCCAAGGTGGATTTACAAATTTAATTTGGGGTGGATTTCTCTCCACCCCATTCTACTTAAAGGAACATACCGGCGATCGTCACGTTTGAGCCGAATATATAGAATCAATATATATGTTACGTTACTGACAACCGTTTTCCCAAACAAACCACTGAAGAGGTAAATATTAGCATTATTTTTCCTACCTTCCAATCTGCCATTGGTTTCAGATCATTCTGGTACACGATTAAAGTCAACGTGTAGAGACTTGAAATATGCTTCAGATAAGTAATCCATCACAGCAAACAACATATCTGATAGGTTTTTTTGTTTTTTTTTTGTCAAAACAACTTTATGTAACCGATTCATCAAGGAGCCACACAGAAGACAATGTATGTTTCTGCCAGGAAATATAGTCCCAGGCCAGGAGAAGACGTTTTTTAATCGAGAAATTACAATGACTGTGCCTTCTACAATCATGCTGTTAGAACGTGAAACATTGAATTTTAAGGTGAGTGTATCACCTGAGCTTGAAAGATTAGGTGATTTGAAAAAAAATAACAGGAAAACTAAAATACAGTTTTATGTTTTGGGAAATGGTTGGTAGTGTGTAAAATATATGCATGTTGTATATATTGGACTCAGACATGCACGATCGTTGGTGCGGTCTTTTAAAACGGTAAAGCTAATCAGGTGTTGCTAGGCAGTGCTAGCTGTAACAACCTGTAACACCAACACGGCTGAACACCAACATCTAGCAGCGGGTTCTCAAAGTCCGTGTCATGCTGAAAGTCAATGAGAGTCCAGCGTGATACTGCTTTCTGTGATATTTGCACTATACCAGCCATCTGAACAGTTGCTGATCTGTTCCTGGCAGCGAGCTCTGCCTTGCTGTGGCAGAATAACAGCACTGCCTCTACATGGATCTCCTGGCTTTATCACATCCTGTCTTTGGAGAAGTCCCCGACTGGTGAGCCAGGGTAAACAGGCTTATGAGCTACATTCTGCAGCTCAATCTCATGGGTGAAAAACAAGCAGCCGCTCAATTCCTTGTTTGTTTTGATGGGAGATGTTGCCATAAAAAAGAGTCCCAGAGGAAAGTGCTGCAAGGCACTTTGAAATAGCTTGAGGTCCCAAACCTCAGGAAGCTCGAACACAAGCAAGCTCATGAAATCTGCAAAAAACACAAAATCCTCGAGTGTGTAGTCTCTAGCACATAAACAACTCACTAACTTGACAGTAAACCAGAGTTCATGAGGAAATAAGAGAGCTGAGGAGGAATTTGAGGGTTTGTGAGTGAAAGGCTGCCAGTTAAGTCTTGCAGCCAGATGGGATATTGTGGATGCCAAAAGCAAAACACTGCTTTTTTTACACTCTTTCGCCAAATGGAGCGAGGAACATAAATGTCAATAGTGCACCTGTTCATTGGCCAGCAGGCTGACAGTTTAAATGGTCTAAACGGTCCTTTAAAACCTGCAATGTTTTGCGTTTACATCCTACAATACAAAAGTGCCGGAGAGAAGAACAACATTCTGTTGTTTGTTTTGTTTGTTTTTTTCCTACTGTACTGCCTTACCAACGGTGGAGCTATTTTAAAATTTTCAGCTGACTAAAGGGCAGTACAAAAGGTCAGAGGGTCACCAAAATCATTAGAAATCATCTTCTGATGCCCATAAATAACTGTAGAAACATCTTGCTCTGACCAGCAATGCAAGACAGACTTATATAAAGATGTACAGATGACAAACCAAAAAATGACATCAACACCTCTGTCTCCTTACCTTCCAGTGAGAAAGACGAAAGCATGTTCAGCTGATTTTTTTTTTTTTTTTTTTTTT
>VXCM01006521.1:20003-40629 GCA_014773175.1 Lucifuga dentata | reverse complement strand
GAGCGGTGATAGCTTGCTCATGCACCGCCCACGCTCTGCTGGACGTGGTACCGGCAGCAACCATCCTCTCCTCGTGCTGCTGCAGAACCCTCTCGATCCGCTCTAGGCGATCCTCAGATGAAGGTGTGTGCGCTGGATCCNTTTCTGGCCAGATTGTACTGTGACGGGTGGGGTTTGGACCCAAATGCAGCACACAGTACAACTCCGATAACTAAAGTTCTTTAATAGAGCTCTCAGTCCAACACAGAGGCAGGCAGAAAAAGCGCCTACACTGACACAGTCAAACAAAGAGTCCAAACGCAGAGACTGGAATCGGAGTCGGGGACAGAAGGCAGAAGTGATAACCAGGGGGGCGACGAGCAGAATAGTCCAAGACAGGCCGAGTCAGTAACAGAATGTCAGTCCACAAACAAACGCTGGAGAGTCTTGCATCGAGGATAGCTAAGAACAATCTGGCAAAGGGTGAGTGTGAGACTGGGGTTTAAATCCATGCTTGATTGGTGCTAATTGGTGACAGCGTCCAAACCTGAAATGAATCAGGCTGATGAACGGAGGTGAGGAACAGAAGACCAGGCGGGCAGAAATGGCAGGTGAGTAGCTGACCAGACATGCAGAACTGTGACAGCTGGACATATTTCGCCCAAAGAACAGTTCTTTCCTCCATCTACTGGACTTGTTTAGTCTGTGTGGACCCTGTGGTGTCGGAGTCCTGACTTCTAATACACTCTGGTTTCATTATTAGGATCTAGTTACAGGGAGGTTGGAGAGGGGGCCACAGGGGGAGTAAATTGGGTGGCTAACGTGCCTGATCGCAGTGCGTTATCAAGTCTGGTGGTCCTCCCCTCTTTCTCTTCCATACTGTGGGGACATCTGGACCCTAAAGCCTCTTAGAGAAAGGTTTGTTTTAGAGCACAGTGGTTTTGTGGTCCGCTATAGATATCTAGCACTGTGTTTTGATCGACTGTGTTTGGGAACATAAAGGGGAAAAGGGGAACTGTTGGGGAGAGTGGTGGAGGCTTACAAGGAAACATCAGCCATAAAATCCCTCAACAGTGTTTGTGTACACATGTCCTGACCAGATGACTTCATTTCTAGGTATTTGTTTGTCAGTTGGAGTACCCCTCCAATAATAAATAGGCCACCATGCATTTTGAACATGTGTGTGTGTGTGTGTGTGTGCGTGCGTGTGTGTGAGAGAAAGAGAGAGCTAGGGTTGCTTGTGGGGAAACAGGAGTAAAAATGTTTCCAATCATATAACCTCTAATGTAAATAATTTAATGTCAGGTTGAGACAAAATGCAATATTGAAGGTTTACTATATCAGTTGTAAATCTGCTTTTGCTCCACATAAATTTAAACCCTGTGCTCTATTTTAACAGCATGTTCTCAATGACCAATAGGACTTGTATGCAAAAACAATGAGGCTATACCAAAGCATACCTGCTACTTGTGTCCATATAGGACAGCTCACTATGAAACACAGTGGTGCATTCACAACATATAAAGAATGCCAGGTTCTTCTTTGTGGGAAAATAAAGTTGTTCAGGAGGTGGTTTATTGTTATACAAGGTACGTTCACATGTAGCACCTTTTGAGTAGGGAAGGTGCTGCTGAGTGCTCATTTTGAGGGACAAAACTGCAGATACCTTTTTTTTTCTTTTTTTTTTTTTTTTNTTTTTTTTTTTTTTTTTGAACCAACTAATATAGCTGTCAGTTCAGTTTGCTCGCTAGCTAGCTTTTATTGCCATGACAAGGAGGGGGCAGTTTGCTTTGGTTTTTGCTTTTTTATATGGACAGTGTGGAGGAAGGTGGTCCCATTGCACAGAGGTGTCCTGGGAACATGACATAGGAGTTTGCAACAAGATGCATTTAGTAATCCCATCCAGGGGCTCCAGATTGATCATGTCTTTTTGATAATGTGCATGTAAATGTACTGAGTGAGTGAACTTCTGTGCATAATTCTCCATAAGAGGAGAACAACCTGGAGGATTGGTGGGAATGAGAATGAGAAGAGAGCGAACTTCTGTTTTAACATTTCCTAACTGTGAACTCAGTGATAAGTTTGTGTGTTTTGTGTTTGTGCTTTATGAGGTTATGTGCAGCTGTTTGGCGTTTGTTGCACATGATTTAATTACGCAACCACAATGGATCATTGTGAATAATGGCACAGCGCCTTGGTGCAACACTTTTCAAATTATAGGGTGAAGATGAAGCACACATATCTGTCCTGCAGCCTTCAGACATCTGTAAGGATTTAATCAACTGTAGCAGAGTGCTGTCATACAGTCTAAAAGAGTAGCTGTGGCTAACACATACTGGCTAGTCTCCCATTTATTTTTAGCTCAGTAGAAACTGTTTTACTGACATCCACGATATCATCTCATTAAAATCCTTCTATCAAGTATATGTGCTTTCTGATGAAGTCACGTTCAATCACACTGAGCACTAAAAACAGACTCGAAGCACATCGTCAAAGGCCTAATTCCCGATAAATATTTTGTACCACCTAATTTGCTTGGAACTCCTCCATGTAGATGCATTTTTCCTCCTTACATTGTGCAATGCTTGATGCACTAGTCAGAAAAGATTCCACCAAACCAAGTTCAGAAAAACACAAATGTGGTGCTGCTTGCATTGGTCTTTGCACTGCCATTAAATTTGACCCCCTGTGTTAACCTTAAACACAATGAAGCAATGTTATAGCCTCCAACATAATTATTTTAGACAATGGGAGGTTTATATTTATACAATGAATAAAAACAAATAAAGACTCCTTTCACTTTGAGAGAAGAAACACGCTGTCAACCAAAGATAATATGTTACGAGACAATCCCACTAAGGATATATGTCATGAAGGCCACACAGTAAAATATATGTCACTGCCATGCTGTTTATCATGTCATACTTAAAGAGGCGCATATTGCCTTCAGTCCGCAGTGGGACAGAATCAACTCTGAGCTCACAGTTGGTCGTTGGCAGTAGCTTAATTGCAACATGTAAAGCCAGATCTCCTGCTGATTCCTGGTGTAAAAAGCAATTTGCCTCCCTATTTGTTACAGCCGCTATTGACAGAGAAGTAGGGAACTAGTATCATAAAGCACTATTCACACATTCCGGTTTTGTTAGCTGCCGGCTGGATTGATTGAATTACAGTGAGCACAGACCTAAAAACACACTGTGAACTCAGAATAGGGTCATGGGACCTCTTTAAGAACTTCATTAGCTATGGAAGTCACAAATCACTGGATGAGCTGGGGAAGGAGACGGGGAGCTTGTTTTTGGATATATTTATCTGTGTGTGTGTGTGTGTGTGTGTGTGTGCTTATTTGCATGTGTGTGTGTTTNTTGGATATATTTATCTGTGTGTGTGTGTGTGTGTGTGTGTGTGCTTATTTGCATGTGTGTGTGTTTTGTATACAGATATGAACTGTGTGGGTGGTGGGTACACGCGAACAGGCACATCTGTGAGCCTGTGTGAGTGTGCGGTACGCTAGCTCCCAGCACGCTGCAGAAAAAGCCTTCCTTTATTTTCCTATCCCTCCTAAATCTTCCTACATCGCTGCTGTGGTCCTCCCCTTGACAAAGCTGCTTGCCAGTCCCACTGAATAGCCCTGGCTCCTACAATACACAGTAAATTTCTTGCACAATTAAAACAAGGAATGAAGCTACAAAAGAAGCCCCCAAACAATGGAGTCGGATGACAAAACAGCAAAAGAGACCACACTGGGCCGTTTGATTAAGCTATTGTTAGGATGCACAATGTACACCACTCCACAGCCCTTTTCTCACATATACCTCATGTCAATCAAACAGGCCCTGTGAGCCAACAAGCCAAATACACACACACACACACACACACACACACACACAAACACCCTAACAAACACAACAATCAGAGTAAGGACAAATTTGAGGAATTCATGCTGCATCCACAGAGCTCTGATGGCGCGGACCTGAATACATGGAAGTCAATGCTAAGCACCTCCTGATGTCAGGACAGAAGAGGGGAGGGCAGATTTTTGTTGAGAAACGGTCTTAACCCACATTAATCTTACTAGTTCTCAGTCCGAAGCCATCCAGTCATTCCTGAACTCGACTTGCTCACTCTCTGCTCTTTTCGTTTTAGTTATGACCATTTGCATTTTAGGAAAGTATCTAATCTTCATTGCCATCATCATCAACATCTTTCTTTCTCTATCCATGTATCTTCCTGTCACACTATCACATTACTCCCACTCCCTCTCTCACACACATACACCCCTCCCAAAGTTGATAAATTCCCACAGTGGCTGTTGACCCAGCTGCCTTTGTCAAGTGGTGCTACCAGCAGGTGCTGTTTTCACAGCCACCCTGGCAGTCGTACAGACTGTTTAGTAGTGCTGCTGACCCCTGCGTGCTATTAACAGTGTTAGCTACAGACCCCCCAATCCTCCAGGGACTCTTACTCTTTCTCTCTCTCCTTCTCTTTCTGTTTGCTTCCCTCCTTCGCTCCTTTTTTTTTTTTTTTANCCCCCCCCCCCCCCCCCCCCCCCCCCCCACACACACACACACACACACATGCACACACAAACAAACACACACTTTAAAGCATGCACACATGTGAACACATCTAGTCTGAGCCTTGTTGCTACACGCTGCCATTAGTCAGTGTGTCTGTCACAGACACACAAACACCCAAATATACAAGATCATCAATCAAAGTCTTACATTTATTTATCCATTGACAGACAAACTTGACTAAAGATGAAATATGCAGCTTTCCACATGTGAAAACTACGGCAAAGATGACTGAGTTTTGATTGTCACAGTCATTATGTTGTTTTTACCGTGTTGCTTGTAGTATGCAGTGAAAATGATATTTACTGATCAGGTAACATAAACAGAAATATATATATTATACTGAAGTGATGCATTTGGACAACATTGACACTGTCAAACAGGACATGACCGTCAAATCCAATCAGCATTTCTCATATCATCTGTAACTGTAGTTAAATGTGACAGTTTCAGTGTTTGACCATAATAAATGATACAGATGGATGTTATAACAATATATGGAGTAAAACATTACAGATTTTAGCTTTAATACAATTGTACATAGAGGAAATTCTCAACCTGGTCATTTCCACTTTCAATTTCTACTGCAGATTAGCCATTTGCTTTTCAGCAGTGATTGATTACGCGTGTTCTGGCATGATCTCATAACCACTATGTGTGTACATACACACACACACTGAGGTCACTTCTCATACCTTGCAGTTCTCATACCAACATCAGCACATCAGTTTACTTGAGTCCAGTTATTTTTGTGAGTGTGTATGTGTGTGTGTGTGTGTGTGTATGTGTGTGCACACATGCTTACTCCTTCTGTGTCCAGCAAATTGTCTTGCCTCATTAGCCTTTTACATCACTACAACAGAAATGTTTACACATCCATATTTCTGTCTTTCTCTTCCATACACGCAAAGACACACACTGGCAAGTCTGTGTGTGGGCAAGTGGGCAATAAGCGCTAACAGGCATTCATATTTGAGCGTGATTACACAATAGTTATATTATTTCCAGATTTTTAGAGCGTGATATGAAATAAGTCTCTTTCAGCCCATTTGGTAATGTGCGTGTCTTGATGTTTGTCTTGATATTGAATGGTCACAATATGTCTCTGTGGTGTGCAGACTTTACACATGTGGTGTGGAGATGTTTGTGTGTGTGTGTGCATGTGCGTGTGTGTGTGTGTGTGTGTTTGTACATAGTGGTTATAATCCAAATTCATTATCCAATCCAAACTTATTATCCAAATCAGTTGTACTGTATGTAAGGGATCTCTGTGTTAACCATGCAAGTACCACACTTGGTAAAGTTTTGACTGTATAAACCAAGATAAGCGCCTAAAAATCACCTATAGTTTTGTATTCATAATTAGACAGCCATTAACAATTAAAAATGTGATTATACACCTGGATTTTTAAAAAAAGAATGTTTCAATAATTTACATGTTATAAACTGACAATCTATCAGATTATTTATAAAGTATTGAAGATTTAAAAAAAAAAAAAAAANTAAAAAAAAAAAAAAAACCTGAAAATTTATATTGACAAATATATACAGTTTTAACTAGCCACAGACATTCAAAACCTACATTATGTATTATTTCAAATCACCTTTAGTTTGTCCTGGCTATGAAATGGGCAGAACAGCATCTGCCTACACTGGGATGTGTGTGATGTGTTTACATGCCCCGTAATGCTTTTGCCCTCCACATACTGATTGCCCATCCTTCTGTTTTAGGCCTCAGGTCCCTAAAGAGTGTCAGCGTCCAGTGGAGCCTCCAGAGCTGCTGATGACAGCGTGTTCCAGACACTGTAAGAATGGACACTGCACTCCTACTGGGAAGTGCTGCTGCAGCCCAGGCTGGGAGGGACTCTTCTGCCGAGTCGGTGAGCGCCTTTCTCACAATCAGCAGCATCTGCACAGCTGAAGAGGATGTTTGTCATTGAGCACGATGGCAAATTTCTCCATATCTACTGATTCCACAGAATTAATCTACACCAGTCACAGTGCTTCATGACGTTTAAGTAGTTTGCTTTTGACACCCTCTCTTTTCTCTCTCCATAGCCAAATGTGAACCAGGCTGCCGTAATGGAGGAGTGNGACACCCTCTCTTTTCTCTCTCCATAGCCAAATGTGAACCAGGCTGCCGTAATGGAGGAGTGTGTATGGAGCCCAGCAAGTGCCTGTGCAAGAGTGGCTATTCCGGAGCCCAGTGTGAGAAGAGAGAGCGGGGTATGCCCAATGACCAGGAGAAAGATGGCATACTGGACCACATCATTGACATGACCTCATACCTGCTAGACCTGACCAGCTATATCGTATAGGGGTGAGCAGAAGGGATCTGCTCCCCGCCAGCATCCTCAAATTGACACAGATCTACCTACCACCACCAGCAGACTCTAACGAGGNTCCCCGCCAGCATCCTCAAATTGACACAGATCTACCTACCACCACCAGCAGACTCTAACGAGGTGTCTTTAATATGGCCTCTTAATCTCCCTCACGACCACATAGGCACGTGTACACACACTTACACACAGGAACCCCACACCACCATACCCAATGCTTCATCTTTCGTCTATAAGCTACTGGCTCTTGAGCACCAGGCCTGGCATCCAGCCTGCGTTCACACTTCAAGAGACCCGCAGACAGCAGTGAGATGATTGACATGTATGGCCTAGTTACGGAATCTCTACTAAGACCTTTTCTCTCTCACTCAGAAATGCCCCCACACGGCTGACTCCACATTAGAGCTACTCTCTGATGAGCCACAGAGAAGACTCACAGGAACTGACCATTTTAACCCAAGACTTTGGATCTTTTCAGGGGGGTCATCTGTTGTCTTATAGAGCACCCCAAAAATGGAGACATTTCAGCAAGAGAGCTTATCCGGGGGTTCTCCAAGGATTCGTAATTCTAAAGAGTGGCATGTTTGATGAGCTCAAGACCCAGTTTGTGCTCATGGTCTATTTTCAATTGAAAACAGCAAAATAATATTTAAATACACAGACTTTGAAGGAACGCTCCGCTTCTCAGCCTTAGTTACTCAGTAATACTGTAAAAAAGTTGAGAAGAATTGTGGGTCACAAGTTCAACATCTTTGTTGTGACACTATTATAAAGGCACTAATACAAGAGAGATGAACCCTGTTGTCTCACACTTGTTGTATTTAGATTGTGGGCACATTGTCATAAAAAGCTATAAAGGTATATGTTTACTTTGGTTCATTTGTTTTGCCACAATCTATTGCTATCATGGTACAAAATGGATCTACAACAGGAGACTGTTACCTACACAAACAGGAATGACTGCGAGACAACATTGTACTTTTTTTTGTTAAAGCCAGTTTCATGCAATCTGAATGGAGTTATTGACTCCCATGCACTGTATTCATTTTTTCATTCACTTTAATTTTCAGAATGAATTCAAACATTTATTGCGATGCAATGAGAGCAGTTTCATATTCAGACACACACACACACATCACACTAGCACAGGTACAAACACCTTTCATTGCATCACACACCTGAACTCAAAACTAGTTGCTACAAAGGGAAGAGAGCATGGGTGATGTATATTTCCAATAGAGCTTACCTAAATACTACTTAGCATTGCAAAATACTATAGCATTACTATTGTTATCATAGAGGAGGGTTTATTTTTTTAAGCGTAATAATATATGGGAGACAAAGGTGTTTATAGAAAGCAGTTTTACACTAAGCCTGTCGAATCATGCCATTCCTTGTTTTCACTTATACATATGCAGTTTTTGCCACTGTTGAGAAAGACACGAGGACACGTTTTTTTTTGTTGTTGTTGTTGTTGTTTTTTTTTGTTTGTTTGTTTGTTTTTAAATAACGCATGTCTATGCCTGCATATAGTAATTCGGAGCAGTCTAATTCCCTTCCCTTACATGTGGTCTCATTACAACTGTCAGATGTGTCTTTGTTGTGAAATGATCAAAGATCCTGTCAGGCCACCAAGTCACCGTGGAAGCAGTTCACAGTCAGAGGCAGATCTTATCTGTGGAGAGTAGATTAAAGATTAACCTGAGGATCTGTCTAATGGAGAAAAAGTTTTAAGAAGAATTCACAAATGTCAAGATTGAACTTCAAAAAACATTGTTGAATGTGTGACTCAAAGAGAAGAGATGAAATGGCTTCACATAAAAAATTGTTAAACACAGACTGAGATTGTTTGGAGCCTCAATAACGTGTCTTTTTAGATGCCAGACTGAAGTTCATCCAGACACATAATGATAACTAATCTTACTGATAATTTATCTTACTGATCATTTGATCTGTATCAAATTCCAGTAAATGTCTTTGAAGGAAAAGATTTTTTTGCTTCCCCAAAAATCATTTTTAAAAGTGGATTTTCTTTCTATGTTTAATTGGAGGTCAGTGTCCGTAATGACTAAATGTATATTTGCTGTTCATCTCCCACCTCGCTTGTGTTTACTGAAATATATCAACTCTACCTGGTCTAATGAGTTAAAATGTAATTCATGCTGTAAAATGGAAATTATAATTTTTTTAGCACTTAATGTGAAAGTTGCATTGTAGCTGCTGAGTCGGCGTGGTGTGAATAGAATAACCATTTTCATTATTTAAGTAGTTACACAAATAAAATAATTATTTAAGTTCTCTATGTTCTTTTTACCATTGCTCTGTATGTGACTTTTTTATTCCTGTATTGTAAATAAAACTAGGGATAACTTTGTTTCTTTTCAGAAATATCAATATGTCTATTAAAGTTTATAGCATGTCTGAAATGCTTGTGTCTGTTTTGTGTTGCGAGTGGCAGGGTGGCTTGGTGGTTACTACCTGTCACCTCACAGCAGAAGGTCTTGGGTTTGAATCCTTTTAGGGTCTTTGTGTGGACTTTGCATGTTCTCCCTGGGTCTGTGTGGGTTTTCCAGTTTCCTCTGATAGTTCAGAAACATGCAGGTCAGGTGAACTGGAAAATCTATATTACCAACGCAAGTGTGAATGAGTTTGTTTATGTTTGATTGTTAGCCCCGTGATAGACTGATAACCTGTCCAGGGTGTACCTTCCCCATCCAATGACAGCTGGGACCCTGCACAAGATAAGTGGGTATAGAGAATGCTTGGATGGATGTTTTCTTTGGGTATTTTAGAACATTTTACTACAACTAGGATGATGGATATCATTAAATATAATTGCTAGAACATCATGTATTAACACCCTGCCCTTTGGTCATGGCCCCATACTGGGAACGGTCTCATTTCTGGTAAGTCAGCTGCAACATTTCCAGTGGGGGTTTTTCCTCCAGCCAGGTAAAGAGCACAGAGAGAAAATGTTATGTTATGGCTCAACTAGAGCCAATGTGGCTACTAGCCAGCCCAAGGTTTTCCCTTTACTTGGGCTTGAATGGAAAAGCTGCCGCAGAGCTGACAGTGAGAAGACAGTGGAATGACGGCTGCTATGTCGTCATACATTGTCATACCATCACTCAAAGTTCAGGAAGTATGCAAACACACACACTCATGCAATAGCCATTGCTGATGGCAATATTAATTTCCTTCTCAAAATATCAATGAAGCTTTGTATAATGATAGTGAGCAGAGACCACCCACATCATGCTGGTCTCTCTCTCTCTCTCTCTCTCTCACACACACACACACACACACACACACACACACACACACCCTGCCATTTTTAAAGTAATGCAATACTAAGTTGTCTGCACTGTTCAGAGCCAATCAAAATTGCATAAAATAGAACTGTCCAATAGTTCTGGAAAGTCCAGCATATATTTGAGTTTATACACTATCTGTGGCATGAATCATTACTTTTCATTTGGAATAGTTTTCTTTTTGCTTCCCAAAGGGCCCTTGTCTGGCTATCTTTCCCAAACAGTGTAACCCAGTACTTTGAATAAACATGAGGAGCCTGTATACCAAATATTTGTAGGACTGAGATGGCTGGAAGTACATGCTATAATATTGTATACATGAGTGAAAGAGTCGGCACAAGCAATACTTATAGGGTAATAGGAGTGACCTACAGAGCAAAACCAATGGTCATTGTGAATTAAAAACAGAGACAGGCCATTTTTTATTCCTTTGACTGATGTGAACAATTTGTTAAAGTTAATTTTTAATTTTTTTACTTAATTTTATTTCTTTTTTTTTTTTTTTTTTTNTTTTTTTTTTTTTTTTTTTTTACATAATGCAGCTACTCTTTCTGGGAATCATGACTCAATTGCCAAGCTAGAAAGCAATCATTAAAATAAATACTGACACACAAAAAGAGATCATCTGGTTTAGAATAGGATCTCATGCAGACTATAGGTTATTTATTGTATGGACTGTGTAGATTGCTACCAATATAAATGCAGTAAGTCCTAAACTACCCACGTTTGATGGGTGTTTGCATTAAAACTTTTTTTAAATGGGCATTATATATAATAGTTTGACTGCCATATACGTGACTTTAACATAAAGACTTCATTTCTGCCTATTCCTATACTATTTAATCTTTTGGAAAGAAATGCCAATATTATAGAGTTTTCCTTAATGGATTAATGCCAATACAATATGATATGTTGATTTGTGCAAAACGTTGTGGATCATGGTGTTATTAGCCGGCAGCGCCAGATTTTTTTATTTTATTTTTTTTTTTTAAACTTTATTGACTTGCCCGGCAGCGNCCGGCAGCGCCAGATTTTTTTATTTTATTTTTTTTTTTTAAACTTTATTGACTTGCCCGGCAGCGCCAGAGTTTGAATGAAGACACTGTTGTGACGAACAGTGAACAAAATGAAGGGAACTTTTCTCCCAGCTTACAAAAAGAGAAAAAGGAAACAGGAAGAGGAGAAGAGGAAGCAGGACAAAGGTAAATGATAATTATAACACACAAATGAAGAATGAATGGAGTCCAATACGGTGTAGCTAGCTACCTAACTCAACTTTATTTTTGGCACACAAAAGGAATTGTTTGTCAAATGCTTTGGACTAAGATTTCCCTGCAACATTAGCTAACTTAGTTCACATTGTTAACTGAATTAGTGAGGTAGCTATTAGCTAGGCTAGCCATCTGACTAAGCTAACAGTGTGAATATTGTTACAGAGGACTTATTTTACCAGGTATTTGAATTTGCTATTTGTTTTAGCAAGCTAGCTAAGGACAGCAGTTGTTTCAGCTGGAATATAAATATACACAGTATGTGCCAATATATATCTGCCCTAATGTTATTTGTTATTTATTTTGCTGTGAGTTCAGGTCATCCTAATTGTATTAATAGTGGTAAAACACACCTTTTATATTCTCTCTCTCTCTCTCTCTCTCTCTCTCTCTATGTATATATTTTTATTTTTTTTTCAANTTTTATATTCTCTCTCTCTCTCTCTCTCTCTCTCTCTCTATGTATATATTTTTATTTTTTTTTCAAGCAGTGCCATCAACACCGTCATCACCTGCACATGATGATGAAGATGACAACTTACCCATTCAACCATCACAACGGAAGACCCTCCATCACATCACTAACTTCAGGGTAAGGTCAACTTATGAATGTCATCTGGGAAAAAACAATAGTCCAAAGGCCCCCAATCTTTTTTTTTTTTTTTTTTTTTTTTTGCCTGGGGCCCCCACAGAAACTACATTTGCCTCTGACAGGTCTGAGGAAAAACTCAGATGTGAATCTGAGGAGAGAGAAGTCATCTGTGCTTTTGAATGTCTGCCACCATGTTATTCTTTATTTTTATTTTTCCATCCATAACAAATAAAAATCTCACTTATTTTTTTTTTCCTTTTTTGTGCTAGCTCCTATATCATTCCTACATTAATAGTTCACTCTAACAGCTTAACTTGCCTGATGCTCTGTCCTCTCATGACAGTTTTTCAGAATGTCTCCCAACACTCACTATGATTGTGACATCCCTTCAAGCCTGGTTTGACTTGTGGCAAGCAACTCTTTCTGCAGCATGAATAATTGTTTCCATTGTGATCTAACTGTACAACCACTTCATCACAATACCGCAAAACTGTGGGAATCACTGTTAAACTTGTACACTTGGTTGAATTTCTGATGTCATGAATCAACACATGCATTTCATGCTGTCTTATCATAGACGGATGCTAGCTACAGAGCAAAGCTGATTAATCCAGTGCATTAACGTGTGTTTGTCCACGTTGGTACTGGTCTCTTGTGGTTTTGAATAGAAAGTGGCCCCTCCAGGTTCCACTATATATTGATTTATATGAGAACATTGGATTTTGTTTGTGTAAACATTTGTGGTGGTTGTTTTAGTGAACTTTGTTACTATACGCCTGTTTCTGCATTCGTGTATGTACTGTATGTGTGTGGATGTGTGTGTGTGCTTGTGCGTGCATGTTTTGACAGTGCATCTGTACATATGTTTGTGTTTCTCTGTGCAGGTCAACCCCCCAGTTGTATATCTGGTTTTGACACACCCCTAATTGCATAGTGTATTCTGTGACCTCATGTGTTTACTCTGGGTTGACTCAGTAAGTACTATTGCTAGAACGCATGACTGAGGCAGCTGAATTCTCATATTCCCGATCCCTGACCACCGACTAATGAAGACACACTTTCCGACCAGCTCGCTGCTGCTGCCTTTTCCTTCTGCCTCACTAATCCTCAGCTTATCACATATCATAACAAACCACACTCACCAACCACCTTGAAGGAGGTCTGGATGGATTTATGAGTCTGTTGCTTTTTGCCAGCTTCTGTTAGCATCTGGGAGATTTTTGTTTTGTCATTAAAGCAAACAAAATAATGCCCTAAATCTAGATTTTGTCATCTTCACACCTCCATTCTTGCATATTTAACCCTTCTTCCGCATCTCAACATTTGTTAGTTGCACCATTTCTCATCCTTCTGCATCTGTGCCTTCTCCTTTACATCATTTTCAGTATTCATTCTTGTGCGCTGAACGTTCTGCATTCCTTCACTCCATCTCCAAGTCGCTCCTTCTTCCTTCTCCTCTCTCCTCTCTCACTCTCTCTGCTCCTGGATTCAGAGCTTGTTTACTGTCCTGGACCATAGCACTGACTCACATCCATGAAATGATGCAATTAAGGTTCCAACTGGGGCTCAATCTGTCATGTTAACACATGCAAAACCCCCACAGAGGCTTTTGCATGTGCAGGACTGAGTGTTGGGAGACAGGTAAGACTGATGGGGTGAAAGGTATTAAAAAAAAATTAACACCCTCAAAAATTAACTCCTCTTCATCATCCTTCAAGAGGAGGATGAAGTGGGTAATCTCTTGTCCTGCAAAGGCAGTAAATTGTAACAAAAAAAATTTGGAAAATAAACAGAAATGTGCTTTCCTACAACATGAATAGAAGAGGACAAGAGAGAAGCAAATGTGCATCATGTGTGTGCTTTTGTGTGTGTGTGTGTGTTTCATGTCTTTATATCCTCCCAAAGTTGTGTCTAACCAAATATGTTGTACATGACTGAAATTTGCTACTGTGAGTGTGTGTGTACAGTGCATATAGGTTTGTGTGAATGTGTGTGTATCTGAGTGTGTGCATGAGAGTGTGTCTGATCTATATGAATGCGTGTGTGGCTGTCAAAGACAACACATCCCTCTTTGTCTGCTTCCCCTCTCTGTGATCCTCAGCCGGGCTAGGTAAACAACTGATGTCGGCTGGAATGGACCACCTAGGTATAAGTTTCCATGTGGGGGTATCTCCTCAAAGCAAAGCAAGAAAATTTTCCGAAACACATTAAAAAGAGTTATGCAAATGGTTTACGGCAGCGCTCTTGTGGCTGTATTGTTATATTAATCTGTATACACTGTGGCTCATCTTGGCAGGGCCCTTTGTTTGCCTTCACTCAATCTGCAGGACTCATCTCGAACTTACATCACTCAGAGTCAACAGATGAACATCCGCCTCAGCCTTACCGCTAACACTAGAGCTAACACTGAGGTCAAATGCTGTGTGTGTGCGTGCGTGTGCGTGTCACTGGGGAGGGACCAAAGCCAAAAAAGGTCACCAAGTTGGCTGTAGGTGTCAGTGGCTGTAACCAGGCACCTGACCACCTGAGATAGAAAGTAACTAAGTACATTTACTCAAGTTCTGTTTTACTTGAGTACTTTTACGTCACTATATTTCAGAGAGAAATAGTGCACTTTTTACTCTTCACTACATTTATTTGATGCCTGTGGTATAGTGCAGATTCCACATTCAACATAAATTAAGCTCAAATTACTATCATCTGTGTTTCCTTCTTTCTAACTATTCTTCTTTCTATCCATCTTTTCTCTTTCATTCCCCCCCCCCCCCNCCCCCCCACTTTCTGTTTTCTACCTTTCCTTCCCCATTTTCTTCCCTCTAATCTTCTGTTCTTTCTTATCTCTTCCCCATTTTCTTACTTTCTGTCTTCAGCTAATCTTAGTTGATTAGCCTCTACATGTCCAATTTTGGTGATTTTTTGATTGTTATTGCATATATTTGTTGTTGATTTATACTTGAGTAAATTTTACTGCTAAAACTTTGTGATGTTGCTACTTTCAGTTAAAGGCTCATACTGATAATTTTGCATGTTTGAGCCTCATAAATACAACTGCAAATACATTTTTTTTTTTTTTTTNTTTTTTTTTTTTTTTTTAACTAAACATTTTCCAAAACAGCTACCATTTATTCATGCAAAATCACTGGTATGTTCCTTTAAGTGAAGGATCTGAGTATTTGTTCCACTTCTGCTGACCAAAAGCTTCCTTATTTGCTCCTGTTTTATGTCTTTATGAAAGAAAGGGCCTGATATTTTCTGCCCTTAATGTCCATGTTCTCTGTAACCTTAGATGAATTTTTTTAATGATCATGATCTTAAACATATTTGCTCTTCAAATACTGACTTCCCTCCAGAAGTTTCCCATCCAAAGGCAGTGAAAGGAACAGAGGAAGGAAAGAAAAGGAAAGCACAGTTGGTTTTCTGTGCTTGCAGAGATGTGGTTTCCTTTGACTGAACTGAGGCCACAGCTTGCATCAGCTTTCTGTCCATTTTTCTGTGTGTTCAGGCCAGTGAATTCTGCCAGATGCCGACCGACCTGTTATCTGTGCAGACACGACCTGTTCTACTATGCTGTGTGGGCCAAACAGCTTATCACAAACCACTAGCAAGAGGCTGCAGAGTCCTGCACAAGTGACAGCACACACACAAACACACTGTTTACACTTCAGAGAAAATCCTGCAGGAACACATGCAGATTACTATGTAAAAATTGTTCTGCTGCAGTGTGCATCTCCAGTGTGACATAACCATACTTGGTTTACTGACAGTTATTTCAGCAGAAAATGTTAAATGACCAAAACTTATTTATTCAGTTCAGTTCAATTTATTCAAGACATTTTAAGGCTGGAAATTTGATAAGGTAACTTTGTGACATATTTAATTTAAGGTTTAAGGGAAGGCAAAGCGAGTCTTGAATTAAAAAAAAAAAAAAAANAAAAAAAAAAAAAAAAAGCTTCACTCTCACGATTAATTGCAAAAGCTAATGGCCTTGGTTAAACACACAGTCCCACAAATGCGCCCCTCATGGGTCCAACTCCAGCAGCCTAACACACTGTGAAATTAATCATAAATAAAATAAATCATTGTTATTCTAGAAATGAAAGATTAGAGAAAGAATATCACTTCTCTAATTGAAGTAATGAGCTGATTAAGAACTATTGCCAGTTCCTTTTCAACAATGCCATAAAAAGTAAAAGCATATACAGTATGTAAAGGGTGTTTCAAGGCATTCTGCTGGTGTTCTTCTGCATTGCTGTTGCCAAAGCTTTAATCCTCAATTTGATACAAGGACTGCCTGTGGTGATGGTGATGTGTGCATCATAATCTCTCCAAAGCTCTGTGTCAAATGGCTGTGGTGCCTTTCTGTTCTTCTGGTTTAGCTACAACCTGACAGGCATGGCAGATTGGTGACAGGAAGAGGCTATGGTGCACACGCAGATATGAAATGAAGGAAGGAAAAATAACCCCCACACACACACACACACACGTGTACACTACAAGTTCATTCCAATAACTTATCTTAGTACCTTCACCTTTTTACTCTCCAACTAATTCACTTAAACAACACTAGAACATTGTCCATCACCATCATCAGCTCTGCCAAAGAAGACTGCAATTGTACTACGTTCTTCAAAATGCTACAATGTCAGTTTTAACAGGATGGATGGATGGATGGATGATTTCAGACATGGTGATTATGTGATGACTGAGGTAATCAGAGATGTCCAGTGTGAGGAAGGTGAGCTGCAAAATATTTCTGATTTCCATGTTGGAAAGAGAGCAATCAGGAAATGTTTCTGCTATAGTTGTTGTATAAATACACAGTTGTTTCTGTGACTGAATGAGGATCAGGACACAATGGGACTGGAATGAGATGGGGGAGTAAAAGGCTGCAGCACTTGCGCCCAGGGGATCGGCAACATTGTGATGGATGAAGTGAGATTTCCTCCCCACTGTTCCCTTCAAATCTGTTACACTGTCTTCCTACCACAAGCCATCCCTGCTGCCCTCATCAGGCCCTCACAGGTGTCCCGTCTGGTGACCTCATCCCTGACCTCTGCCCCCTGACCCATCACACCTGGCCAACTCCTTTGCATACCCCTTAAGATCTCTGACCTCAGGCTGTCCATCATCCTGGAGTCACCTGGTAAAAAAATTACCCACAAATCTATAAGAGCTACAAAGCCACTAATAAATCTGAGAAATGCTCTCAAAATAATTATCAGACAGCCAGGCTTTCACTGTTATTTCTCACTAGTATTTTTTATTTTTTTATTTTTTTTTTTTTGACAGATGCAAAGTGGATCAAGTCTGATTTGCACAACTTTCCAAAAGCAAAAGTTTCTTCTTGTGTCATTGAGATGTGGTCTGGTCTATATTTATTCAGTTTCAATCAACTCTGTTTGGATTACTAATAGAAGTAGGCATGCAAATAGCTGTTAAAGGAGCAATTATGTATACCCCAAAACTACAAACATTATTATTCATCTGTTGATTACCATTTTGTCTACCAAAATAGCTTTAGACTTTTAATGCCTTTTCACAGCTCTGAAACAGTAGTTGAGTAAGATTAAGTTTCACGTAATCCCTGCTATGAACGGCCGGAATTCTGCTTGTGTAGCTCTTACCAAAACTGAGAGTGGTTGCAGGTAAAGGAAAAGTAATTTGAAGTCACTGTTCAGTATCAGGCAGAAGGTGGCACACCTTCCCTGCTGCCCTGTTTGTAAATTCACCTGGATGCAATCCAGAGCCACTTTGACACAACAGTTACATGTTGGTTCCTGTATATGACACATATGTACACATATGTAGATTTGAATGATACATTTTGATGCCCACACACTCTGTTCCTCAGCTATTGTAACCAACAAAAACTAACTCATTATTCAAATCCAAAGTCAATATTTGCATAAATCCCCCTATCACATTTTCTTAATTTCTCAATTGCAAAAAAGAGAGCCAAAATAGTTTAGTATTGTAATCTTTCCACTGTATGGTTTTGATATTTGTGTGTGTTTGGCTTTGTTTGAATATTATACCTGCAGGGTTTTACTAAAACGTGCTATATTTGGTAGTTAAACACCAATAAATCAAATAGATTATTAAACTAGCATCAATTACCATTTTTGTCATTAACAAATAATTTTATTTGAATCAAATGACATTGACTAAATGAAAGAATTGCTCATATTGATGAAACAGAGAATTATATCCAAACTCTGCAGACCTATAAAGATTTTAGCCTCTTTTAGCTCATTGTTCTGGCTTTATGGAACGTATTTGACATGTCTTACATGAAATGACCAAGATTCACAACTAACAGTTGACTGGGGAAGATATACAGTACCAAGCTATAAACACATATTTTCTCAGGAGTTGGAGACCAAAACAGAGCTAAATCTAAAACATCTCCAGTGTAATGTTAACATTGCTGTAATTCTGCTGGACATGTCTGTGGGCCTCTGTTTTCTAATACATTAATCATAACAAGTTGAAAAAACTAATGATACTCCACGCTGTATGACAGCTTATTTTGGAGTCTTTCTTCCTCCTATGTAGCTACAAATCAATTAATACAGCTTTAATTGGTCAGACATTTGTATAATTACCACAACAAAAGAGATTTTCTCAACACTGTGTAAGTTGAGACTTGCCTTTCTGTTGCTTTCAAATGAGTCTGCCACACATGAGGCAAGATGCAGGTTTACTATACTGGCCAATAAAAGTCAAACTTCAGCCTTCATGATCTCTTCTGAAACATGGAAAACAAACCAGGCGTGTTTGTTGCTGAATATCATTTTCGCGTTATTTCACATCATTACTTTGGAATAATATTCTGAATCAGGGGATACAGTCCTACTTCATCATTTATGATGGATATGTTATGTTTTTGAGCATCTGGGCGAGGGGAAGGAGCTTTAAATAATTTCTGATCTCTTTGTGGCGCATCCCATTTCAAGTTGAAGAATCAAAGACCACCAATGTGTTATACTTCTAATGTGGTCAAGAGGAGGAGGAGAACCGGCAGACTTGGAACAGACATGCAGTTTAAATCATGATCTGCTCCCATTAAGTCCATGCTGGCAAGATGGAAGAGAGTGCAGCAACTTCTTGCTCAGCTCTGCACTTGCCACACACTGTGAAGCACTGACAATGTTTTTCATTCTCTTTGCTTGTGATGGCTTCTTTTATTATAATTTTTTTTTCCATTTTCCCTCACTCCCTTCCTTATTTTGGCAGGAAGGATTAAGTTTAATTGTATCATAGCTGACAGATAGTGAGTGAGGTTTGGCACTAATTCAAGGCAGACCATGCACAGCTTTTTATGGTTCCTTTCCACCTCACTTACTGATGTGTGGTGACACATATGACAAAAACCATCCAAGGGGTGTGTGGTGGGAGAGAGAGAGAGAGAGAGAGAGAGAAAGCCGAAATCTAATTGAGACAAAACACATACATACCAGTGTCCTAAATGTTAATTCACCCTCAACTGCACCTTCCGCTCTGAAATTGAGCACCTTAGTCAAATTATTCTGCGGCAGTGATTGGTTGAAGGAATCAGGGTGGTTTGCAGCTGGAGTGCATCTATGCTAACATTTCCCCTACAATGGTGGTGCCATGGGAGCCACATACCTGCAATAATCTCATGATTAGCACAAGGGGTTTGGCGAAGCTTGCCAAAAATGTGTCATTTGTTTCTTTTGGGGTCAAGCAAATTCAGGTGTCAATTGAGAGCAGATACTTGAGGTTGCTTAAGCAGATTGAAAGAGCAGATACTTGAGGTTGCTTAAGCAGATTGAAAGAGCAGAATAATGTTGGAAAAAGGTATAATCAGTTTGATTGGGACCTTCAGTGGGCACATTTGTGATGCTGTAGGGAAATTAACACTTGACATTTACTTTGAAAAAAAAAAAAACTTTTTCAACTGCTGATGTTGATCAGAAAAATCCAGAGTCAGATCTAAAGCAGGATGTGCATATTTGTGTGTGTGTGTGTGTGTGTGTGTGAGAGAGAGAGAGAGAGAGATCCTGCCTATTGAGTGGACCACCAGGCATCTAGACATGGACTGCACCTTGGAGCTTAATACAGCTGATTGCACTCTGATCAGTGCTGGTAATAGTTAAGGCTTCAAAGGCATTATACCTCTAAGGCTGCCAGCAGTTATTTCCGACCCTGAGATCACAGTCCCAGCCCTTATAAAACACTTAGTCGTCTCTTAATAGTCCTCTCTTTCTCTTTCTCTCTCTCTCTCTCTCTCTCTCTCTCTCTCTCTCTCTAAAAATCTATCTGTGTGTGTGTGTGTGTGTGTTTTAGAAAAAATAAAAAACATGTATGTGTTCCTCTTTTTGTTGTTTCTCTGACTGCCTCTCTCTCTCTCTCTCTCTCTCTCTCTCTCTCTCTCTCTCTCTCTCATCTATCTACCTGTGTGTGCTTTAGAAAAAATTAAAAAACATTTGTGTGTGTATTCCTCCTGTCTTTCTTTTTGTTGTTTCCCTGCCTGCCTGCCTGCCTCTCTCTCTCTCTCTCTCTCTCTCTCTCTCTCTCTCTCTTTCTTTCT
>VXCM01006521.1:0-13400 GCA_014773175.1 Lucifuga dentata | reverse complement strand
TGTGTGTGTGTGTGTGTGTGTGTGTGTGTGTGTGTGTGTGTGTGTGTGTGTGTGTGTGTGTGTGTGTGGTGTGCAGCTGTGTATCACCAGATTGCAGATTGAGGGTTAGGCTATATATTTGGATAGGCTGCTTGTCCAGATGGTATATAAAGTTGTGCAATGAATTGTGTCAGTCTGCAAAGAATGCTGTTGGCATTTGACACTAGGTTGCGTTTTGTTGCAGATGTAGATGAGTGTCAGTGGGACGTTGATGTGTGTCCACAACGGTGGAAGTGCAAGAACACCTTTGGTAGCTTTGTCTGTGTGTGCCAACATGGTTATGTGATGGGAACACTCCAGGGCTCGGTGCAGTGTCGAGGTAAGAAGTTCTGTGTTTTGGAACAGAACAAATTTCATGTGTGTATGGGCAGAATTATCACTTGAATATACAGTATACCCCCCTCCCCCATTACTACTAAGCAGATGGTCACATGTTTCTCATAAAATCCTGTAGTGAGTAAGTGTGTTTGTGTGTGCAAATGTGCAGGTGTGTGTGAGACTTTTTTCACATTAAGCCACATTCAGCTCTGCTCTCTGTCAGTTCTGTAAATGACTAAATGGATCACAGCACAGCCACACATGTTCCTCTCATCTGCCATAATTGGCAGAGAGACAGATCATGTGAAGATGTGTTTGGCAGCGGAGGATCTTCAGACCATATTTATTTGATGAGAACTCATAGCTCACCCACTCAGCTCTGGGCTCGCCCACGAGCTGTTTTTGTTTTCATCTATTGAGCATTGCAATATTATCTCTCAAGCAGGTTTAAAACAGACAAGTCTGAACAGCCTTTGCTCTTTCCTTACCAATTTCAATGTTCTTCCTCTTCTGCTTCCCAGATAAGGACGAATGTTTAACTGGGTCTCACCAGTGTAGCCGTCATGCACAGTGTGTCAACACAGATGGTTCCTACACCTGTCAGTGTTTGGAGGACTACTTCGGCAACGGACGCACCTGCTGGCCCAGGAGAGCCCCACAGACCAAGGCTGCCATGTATTTCAACTACAAACTCTCTAAAAGGACCAAGCCTGCACAACCTTCCTGTTAGAGCTTCTTGTTACAACATATGTGACGCAAATGATTTGAAACATGCAACCGTCACTTATGATGAAGTTGTTAATGTACTAATGAACTTTGGAAAACACACAGGTTCCAGATTAGACAGCAATATACGAGATATTAATGTTAAAAACAATGAACGGAGGTGAGGGAATTTTTACCGACTCTCAGAACATGATGTTGTGTTAAGTACAGTACATTTTTTAAGGTAATGTTAAGAATTTATCACACAACTGGAAAACTTGTGGCCATCTTCTGTTTAAGGCTATCATTCTCTCCCTGTAAAAACCGTTAATTTAACAAACATACTGAAAAAGGACCACATTCTGTACTTTGCTCATGTGCTTCAGTCCAAATGGATGGTGATGACAGGGAGTTTTCTTTGCATTGGCATCCCCAGGGCCACAGAAACACTACTCCTGTTATTGCACGTGGGACCTATTTTAACCTACAAAACTCTGAAAAAATACATAGATACTGCTTATCTGTCACTAGTAATTTATTAAATATTCCTTTAATTGTAAGCTTTCTTTATGGAAAATTCTGTTTAAGGCAGTGTCAGCATTTGTTAATAAAAGGCTGACCTCTGGTGGATAGATATGGGAATATACCTTCCTCTTGTTATCTGAATTCTGAAGAATCTTGGTGAAACAGAAAGCTGTGAAAGAACATTTACTGTGCTCTGTACATCTAGGATATGATATGTCAGTAAAATATTACTACCTTGCAAATCTTTCTGAATCTACCACTATGTTACCATCACTACAAATCTATCAAAAACATGACAGGGCACATTTGAATGTGGTCAGTTTGGAGGCTTTTGAAACACTGCTAAAATATTAACTGGTGTTTTCATACTTCTCTGTTTATCTTCTGCCCTCTTCCTCTGTTATGCCAAAGGGAATGTTTTCAGACCTGGGAAGTCGCACGCAGGGCAGACTACCACACAGCAAGAGAGCACAGACAGGTCAGACCAACCAAATACCAAGAATCTCTGTCTGTCAGCAGCTGTCTGGAAACCTCTTCCTGTGTTCAGAATGAAAATTGAAGTTCTTTTTTGATGTTTCTCTCAGGTCAATTTTAAGTTTCCTTCCGAACGATTAAGATCATGACCCTGGGAGGGGAATTGCAATACTTCTAGATAATAACTGTAATGACAGCAGATGGTGGTAGGGGGCACTAAATGTTGTGTCAGGGTCCTGACAGGAGTTGTAGTCCTGCAGGCTTTTGGGCTCTGAGAGTGTCAGGATTGCAGTGAGAACAAGCAGCTGCAGCCTGCTGAAGGGCCCTGCCACTGACCCTATTCATCCCAACAGCAGGTGTCACATCAAGTCCCCGCCTTACCCTCGTGCACACGCAAACACATTTACACATGTGCTCCTCACACACCCGAGTGCAATTCACAGAGAGTTATGCACGCACACACACACACACACCACCCCACACACGCACAGATGAGTGTGTAAGGGGGGACCTGGAACTACTTACAGAGAACAAAGAAGGAAATCAGGAAAAAATGCAGCCTCTTCGAATAAATCTCACCACAATGCTGAGAAAAATCCCCAACCTCACCCCCAGAAATGCAAGAAAAACCTGGTTTCTCTCTTTCAAAGCAGTCAAAAGTGTCTTACAAAAGCACAAATAGAAAACATTTTAGATAAAAGGATCCAGGCCCCTTTCTGAAAAGGACCTCACACCAAGTTGTGTGTAATTCCTACCAGAAACTGGTTTATTTACCAAAAAATAATAAGATTTAATGCCAAAGCACTTAGGCTACAAATAAAGGACAACAAGTGGTGGGTAGACTGAAGGGGGTGAGGGAGAAAAAGCAGGATAGACCAGGGTGGAAATTTTCTCCTTTTTTTGCTTGTTATTTTCTTGTCTTCTGTTTATATGACAGAAAATTTTGCATAGAGGCATACAGGAACAGTGGCGCTAGAGCCGTTCAGAATGGCCTCCTCAAAAGAAAACAATAAACATGCCAGTGGAATTTGGACATCGGCAATGACATAAGCTCTCACACCAAGGCCGTGGCAATTTCATGAATCAAAGCATAGCTTCTCAGCTTCCACTATATAAAACAAAATCAACATTTATCCTGAGAAAGTGAGAAATGATGCTGACAAGTGCATAGAGCCAATGACAATACAATGCAATGAACAACCGTGCCACCCACGTTGCTGAAAGACCACGCTTTCAAACACCACCACTGAACTGTAAAACCACTAAAACCCCTGTCTTCCCCATACTGTCCTTTTCACTTTAGCCTGAAATAAGCCAGTCTTTTCTCCCTCTGCTCCATCAGCGGAGGCTATTCCATAGCTAATTCTGGTATTATGTTCCCATTGGACCCATATCTCCTCTGACAGTCACTATAAGAACACAGCATAGCTTTTTCATGAATATATTAAAATTATAAATGCTGACCAATTCCACTCAGGGGAATAAGTCAAAGCTTAACCTTTGGCTCAGTGTTATAAAATCTTTTTAGAGAGTCATTTTCTCTTGATTTCAGCTGCTTGCCTTTGCCTACTAAATCTGCAGAGGAGTGTGTATGACAGTCCACTGCCTACAGCAATATTCTTTGATTGCTTTCATACACTATTGAACTGAACTAAAATGAGCTGAACTAAATTGAGCTGAGCTTAGTTCTGTTGTCATATTCTTTCTCATATCCACAAATTTGTGCCAAAAACAAAAATGTGAAAAAACAAAATACTGCATTTGTTTCAGTTTAGAAATGAGAATGAAAATAGAATCACTTCACTGCAGCTTAACTAACCCAATTTACCCAGTTTTGCCACAGGGATCATTAAAGAGTCATGTTATCTTAAAAGCAGCTTCCTTGTGGAATCACTGTCCTCTGAGTCACATTTAAAACACTTTATGTGGATAAATACATGTGAGCCACTTTCTATGTGACCCTGGGAGAAAAAGACCATATGCATACACTTTCCCACTGGACCCCACCCCCCCACCTCCACCCCACCCCACCCCTTTGTTGTAATTCTCATTCATACTAATACAATCCTGATGAATGTTCTGCGATGTGGTGGGTAGTGTGTGTGGCTGAAGGAAAACTTGATGTGGAAAAATCCATAAGACCACAACCTTCTTAAAAATTTCACTCCCAGAAACCCTGGTTAAACCCACACATGCACGCAGATACCCCCTACACACACAAACACACATACACACACACATGCACATTCATATTTTTTTAAGGGACTGATCTGTACCGTACCAGCAACTTCAATCTTTCAAATCCTCATTATAAGCATAAGTTGCCCTCTTTTCCTCTCCTTTCTTCTGTCTATTCCTATTCGCTCTACCAGGTACATGTAACAATTGGAACAGCCACATCATACCATGAAAGTGCAGACCTGACCTGACCGGAATTTACCGTTCCTAAATCATTCTTAATGTGTGTGCCAAGCAGCCTGGTCTAGGGGATTATCCTTGATAGAACAGGAAAGATTTCCAGCTAATCTATGTAGGAATGCCCACTGTGGAGAAGGTGAAGGAAAGTGGCTGGGATGAAAGGTTTCTCCTGTAGGCCAAGATACTATCTGAGATGTGTGTGTGTGTGTGTGTGTGTGTGTGTGTGTGTGTGTTGTAAAGCAATTAGTGCCCAACAGCTGAGAAAAAACATTTCTTTTCTTATATAACATGTTTAGCCTATGTTTTTGAAGAATTTTTGCAATTTGTGTGATATCGTGACCCAGGGCACAATTTTGAGGCTCAAAACAGGACAAAACATCAAGAATGTTTGCTATTTCTGTATCTGCAGGTGGGCCAGATTACATATCTCAACAGAGATTATAACTGAAATATGATTGCCTACGTATTTTGCTCATTTGACATGGCAAACAGGATGCACCACTGTCCCCAGCACCAAACGTGCTACTTAGTCTTCAACAGCACAGATAGAATGAAATAAAGGAGGAGAAAAGAGCAGATCCTGTGAGAAGAAATCAATTACACAACGATTAAACTAGCGAGGGAAAAGGTCAAAAATCAGTAAATTTTGTTCACAAAAAGGGTAGTTAATAACTTTATTCAAATGTGCTCAAGGGCAACGTTTGGAGTTGTCAGCAGGGGTTGGAAGGCTGGTATAGTGGAGGGGTGTGTGTGTGTGTGTGTGTGTGTGTGAGAGAGAGAGAGAGAGAGAGAGCATATGTCTGTGTGTGCATATGTGTAAGCGTGTGTAAAGACAGTTCTGGCATCAAGAGGGATGGGCACAGTTTTAATTAGTGCTGTAAGCTGGAACAGTGGGGGTGTTGTGGAAAAGGCTACAACAGCTGCAATGGCTGTTTGCTGACTATTTAACAGAGCTCCCACCCCCACCATGCCCCCTTCCAACTATTCCTTATTCTCTCTCTCTCTCTCTCTCTCTCTCTCTCTCTCTCTCTCTCTCTCCTCCACTGCTGTGCTAGTTCAGGTGTCTGGGGCAGCTACGGAAGCACTGGGTGGCACCCACCCAGACTTGCCAACTTGGCAGTGGCCACAATGTTGAGGAATGTATGAGAGGGTGGCTGGCAAGCTAATGGCTTGGGAGGTTGTCGTCCAGGGGAATCACTCACTGAGAGCAGCCTGGAGCCAATTCCCTGTCAGTGACCAGTGATCTCACAGGGGCAGTAGTTGGGGAAGATAGACGTAGACACAGAGACTGACTGTAGTCGTGCTGAGTAATACCTTCCCATTCAATGTGCCACCCCACTCCACCCATGAGGACACACTGTAAATTTTCAGAGCTGAACTGAAAAATGAAATCAGCTGTTCTGAAAAAAACAAAACCTTTAATTGGTGGAAATTGTTTTCTATATAAAAAACATGTTCTTATACTCCATGTCCCACTTAGTGTCACTGTTCTGACTTTACAGAAGGACACCATGGTAAAGATCATTTCTATGTTTAATTACTGTCATTAAACATGTCAGAAAACCTGTTTTGATATTTTAAATTGTTGGCCAATCATCTGACACCACAAAGGAACAGTATGTTGCTCAAGAAACCTCCCCATTTCCCGTTCCATTTCTAAACCCACATAAACCGGGCCAAACTGAACCTCAGTTTCCACTTAAACTAAACTTGAGGAGGAGCCGACAAGCCCAAAACCTCACCTCAACCTAACCGCATTGCCACCACTGCTGGCAGCCTTTGCCATTACTGAGATGTATGAACCACTGGTTTAGATATTGTTTTACTTTAGGCTTTACTCTGTCTATTTTGGCACCATTGAAATCAACATTGGCCTCCACGTTAGTTCCATGAATTATTGGCACACTATTTCAGTTTTAAAAGGTTCTCAAAAAAAAAAAAAAAAAAAAGTTCTTTATTGACAGAAAAGTTAAAAAAAAAAAATCAACAATGAATATCTCTTGCAGCCTGAGTAAGAGTCTGATTTTCCACCCAAATGTGCCAGTGTTTAGCTGTGAGTCTGGTCCTACCAAGAGACTGTCAAAGGCTCCATTCACTTAACTTTCTGGGGACATAACTCTTTGTGGTACAACACTGACATCTTATGGACAACAAGAAGACATGCATACAAAAAGAACTAAAACATGCAGGGAAATGTGAGGGGAGGGTTCAATCTCTCTATCAGAGGTGGAACCAAATCATTGTTTTTTTCAAGTCTCAAGTAAGTCTCCAGACAACTCCCAAGTCAAGACAAGCAAGTTGCAAGTCAAGTGACTGAGAGAGAGAGAGAGAGAGAGAGAGAGAGAGAGAGGTTCTGCACATTCTTTATCTTTCTCTATTCATCTCTGTGTCTTTCCCCCTCTGTCTCTTACTGTCTCTGCCAGGTTTTATTGTAATGAAGTTTACTAGTGGACATATTAATATGAGTGAAAAGAGAGATACCTGGTGCAGGTAGACAACCACTCCTGCTTCTACTTGCAGCAGTGCACATACAGCCCGTAGTCATTCCATGTTTTTAAGCATCAGGAAACAGGCGAGATAAAAAAAAAAAAAGTAATATTTTGAGGGGAATGTGCTTTAACTATGAATTAAGTTTATTTCAATGCAATTACAGCAACTGGGATTCATATAGTTCATCTTTGGTGAAAACAGACATTTAAATTTGTACCTTCCACCAGTAGCAAACCATCAGCATAGAGGTAAACTCTGAAGTAGCAGGAGGCCAAAATGATTTTGTTGTTTTAACCAAAGTCATACACAACCTCTCAAGTAAAACCTTTTTTTTTTTTTGTTTTTTTTTGTTTTTTTTTTGTCTTACTTTGACAAATAAAGGATGGAAAATATAGAATTATTATTTTATAGTGGAATTTGAACTCATACTGCTGTATGTGGTTAGACGTCTCTTATCAGTTGAGCTTTCACAATTCAGAAGGTCAGATTATCTCTTCTGGACTAAATCTACACGACAAATGGAATGATTCACTTGTCCATTCACATATGGACTTATGACAGCAGCATTCTGAGGTGAATTTACTGTAGTTTATTCCAGTAGAATCACTGTGCTTGACAGACTCACTTAAGTATTGGAAAAATAATTTTGCATGAAGATTTTGAAACTAGACCAATACAAACTGTTACAATAAAGTTGTTCTCTGAAGGTTTCTTCTTTTAGGTGAAGTTTCTGAAAGCGCCTCCTTCAGTTTTTTTTTTTTTTTTTNTTTTTTTTTTTTTTTTATCTCTTTCTTGTCCTAGTTTTCTCTGATCATGTGTACACCACAGCTCTGAGTGGTACAGCATGCTGCATTTCAGGTCACATTGTGATGAAACGTCAAAGAATCAAGTCCCACCAGAATTAAGTACCGGTAAGTCACACAAACACACAATGTCAAGCAATGGAGTGATGACAAATGTGGTATGAAACTTAATCAAGGTATAACCACAAATCAACTGCTGAAATCAGTATATCACGATTGAAATCAATATGTCGTGAGTGATGAAAAGTTCTACAAATAACATGTTAAATGCTAATCATGGACTGAACATAACTGAATAGAATTAAATGGTCAGCTATATAGCATAAGTATTTATTTGTTTGACCTAGAAAGTCCCAGACAGTTGTAGTTGGTTCTTCTGGTAACAATATGCTGGTTGGTCATTTAAGTCTCATTACATTCGTTACAATTGATTTGACAGTTAGATTTATGAAGTAATATAATATATAGTAAGACAGTTACAGTATAATGTAAGACAGTTGATGAACCGTTAGATACATTTAACCAGGACATGCATCATAATTTGACCTCCCATCCAAATCTTTTACTACATGTTCCTTACCACTAGGTGGAGCTCTAAACCTACTCCTGTTTGTTTAGCTGGTTTTCTGTTATAAGTGAAGACATCTGTCTGTTTTCATGATGCTTTTTGATTTATGTATAAAAACTGTAACAAACTATCAAAACGCCATACCATTAGGAGTTTAATTTGCTCTGTTTTTATCTTAATTATATTTAATTAGTGTTTAAAGGCATGTTTCTTTGGCACATGTAGTCAAGGACATGATTTGGTATAACCACGGAACCTTGGAAAATTGGGTTACTACTAAAAATCAAAATATATGAAATAATATATGAAATACATAAACAATAAACACATATATATTTTGAACATGAAGAAATGGTTATGTGTGTCTTATACATTACCTTTCAGAAATGGATTTTATATCTTTTTCATTTGGAAACACAAGATTGACTGAATTGCAGTTACAGCTGATATTAGCATTTAACTCCTTTTGTCAATCTTTGTCAAGTTATGCCCCTTTTACTCAATTATGAATGACACATGAGTACAATCTTACTATTATACTCAACTTATATTAAGCTACTATAAAGCTCAGTGCTCTTCATGTGCATTTTGTCATCCTTAAAATTTAATATCAAATATAAACATTATTGATTTAGGAGCATCGGCTTTCTATTCTAAACAGACACACTGTAAAACTGTTTTAAAATCAAATCAGAATGCTTATGCATCTGTTATTGTCTTTTATTTATGTTTTGAATTCAGTGTCAATATATGTGGCAAATATAAATCACATGCAATTAATATTTATTTTTTTGTGAAGAGAAAATGAAGGCAATTGGGGTCCTGCAGACTTGATAAATGACTGCCATAGTGAGTGTCAGAAAATTCTTAAATCTCTTGGGTATTCATAAAGAGCAGGTCAAAGGGCAGCATATCAGTTGTGCTGCACAGAACTGTTGCTGTGATGTTCTGAGAGGAAGGACTGCAGTAAATAGTCATGACTGATGGGTCTCTCTAAGGGCCTTGTCTTTAACTTGAGGGTGGATTAGGTTGGGAGAGAAGATGGGTGGTGCACTTAGCTGGCTGAAAGCAATACATGATACCGTGTTCACACACAAGCAACTAAAAGTATGGTTGTTCAAGAATCAAAAGACTGACAGTTGAGAGAGAAGGCTATCTACGAAGAGTGGGCATTTCAGTGAGCTTGGTCTGAAAATGGCTGATCCTTTTCAGGTTAATAAAAACTTCTCCTCACTTACACAAACACATATGTCCTTGTCACATATAGCAGCTGCAGACACAGGGATTGATTTAAGACTGGTGACATCACAGTTTCACAGTGGGTACAGTTTCTTTCCCAGCATGCAACTGAAAAAAATTCTCAGGTTGGCCAGTTATATCCAAAGTTCATTTACTGCTCATTCAACTGTTGTTTGTTGGAACCATCCACTTTCATCATGTGAGTTACAGCTACATTTGTAATGCAGTGGCAACAATTAAATACCATCATACTGGAGAAGTGCAAAGGCAAGCTCACTGGCTTTGAGTTAGAATACCTTATGACCTATTGTTATGCATCTATCTACAGTACATATATTGCAAATCATTTCACTAACCTCCTTTTTGTTACTTGACCACAACAGAATCTGCCTCACTTCTCCTTGCTCTATGACCTTTGATGTCAATGTCCTTGTATTCACTTGTATAATTATTTTTGCTGCAAACTAAATCAGTCATCAGCGTTGTTTGAGGAGCAGTCTATTTTTGCCATACAGATCAGTCTGTGAAGGCCAAACCAGCAACAGGTGATGTCATGATGGCTATCACTTACAATGCTCCAGCCAGCTCCAGATGTACAGACCCCCTTCTCTCCTGAGGTATGACCTCATCCTGGGTGTACAGAAGGAACATCTGCTTGATGATCTGGCTAGCAGGATGCAGGTTTGTTCTGATGCAAGACATTATCACATTGGAGAAAGGTTTCTTGCATCCTTTAGGGAAGCATGTTTATAATCAGACCTCATCTAGCAATGAATGTTGTCTTGGAATGGAACAGACAAGGAGTATAATGAAAGTGTGCATGAATTTGTGAGGAAGGCTGTCATGAGTCAAAGCCTCATTTTTGAGTGTTAAAGGCCCAAAAGCATGTGTAACATCACTACTAATCTTCTCCTTATATGCTAGTGTACCATTGAAATGTGCAAAATCAGTGAACATGACCAATAAGACTTTAAGCTTTACTACATAGAGAAACTGAAAAGTTTCAAGCAAACAGTTCCAGCATAAGATGTACTGCTCAATACAGTAAAAAAGACATAGTACCAGCTGATTTATTCTGGTCCCTTCAAGTATCATCAGACCCTAATATTCTTCATCATTCGTTAGTGAGTGTGTGAGTGTAATCTATTACAAGAAGTCCACTCCATTCTGTCCATTCTGCAAAGTACTATCAAATGCAACCTTTTTTCTATTGAGGAATGCAAAATCCCATATTTTCCAGATGCTACAAATGCCACAAGGTCATAGTAACAAAGGTAAACATCAAGTTTACCCAAGGCCCTGATCTTAGGAAACCAAACTGAATATGAAATATTTCAATACACAGCCATTTTCTCATTTCTCACTATTGACACTTTTCACAAATGATTCAGCATTGTTCTGAAATACGTAATGTTTATCCATAATTGTACTGGCACTCTAGTACGTGGTACACTCCAACACTGAGATTTGGTTTGGCTTTGAAGGATTCTGTAGGCTGTGGAAATCAATGACTTGGCTGTAATTACAGTTCCAAACAAAAACATCACCACCTGTACCCACACAAATACATGGTGTATGACCTATAGGCAGGTAACTTGCTTGAGCTCATCTCTCACTTTGTGAATAATGTACTCTTTATTTGCAACTCTATATTAATAAAATGCAATAAAAGGCACTCGAGTGATGCCATTGGTTGGTGTGTGCCACAGGCTTGCAGCCTGCCTGGGATATTTTTTCCCTTTTGACCTCCCTCATTATCTCTCAGTCTTTCCTATCTGATGTCTAATGAAGACAAAACTGCCAAAAAAAAAAAAAACATGTAATAACTCTTTTAGCAGGTAACAACAAATATTTACTCTGTAGCTCTGTTAATTTAATAATCAAAGAGAAACATCTTGGTTTACTCCCCATCCTAAACCATGTACATAACTGGATAATTGGAGCCTTACATTCACTTCAATTACATGTCTTTGCTGTATGAGAGGAAATCCACACAACCGCAGGTAATACCATTGTATGCATCAGAAGAACATTCTTTACTGAATACATGATAAAGCTTCTGAGCATGCACCTGTATAGTGGGTGACAGCTGGCCAGGATACAGGTGCACTGTCATGTGTTCAGCCCTGAACAAACCCCAGCAGTTGGCTGAAGTTCAGTGTGTCACCGCCTCCTTGTACAAAATACGCCATGCATGCTTGACTGTTTTGACTGACAGGTGTGCTATTTAGGGTGACTGTGCCAACCAACAAGTGACTTTGACAGCTGTTATTAGACCCCCACAAGACTAGAACCCCTCAACTTAAGGCAGACCACCCTCTATACCAAGCCTAGGGAATCTCTTTGCCTGGAGTGAGTATGTGTGGGGTGGGGGTNACCCTCTATACCAAGCCTAGGGAATCTCTTTGCCTGGAGTGAGTATGTGTGGGGTGGGGGTGGGGTGACAGTCCTCAAGGGAGTCTCATTTTACACAGGTGGGTTTAGATTAGAAATACGGCATTGTCTGCTGTGAAAACCAGTGATCAAATCTCTAAAGGGTTTATAAAGATCTGTGAGAACAATAGAGTGTGTTTGTGTTTGAGACAGCAAGAGAAAGTGTCAGATAAATGATGTGTGACTTCATCATTATTTTGTATTTTTTTCTGTGTGTGCTGGCATGAATGTGTTTGCACTATCTGATCAATGAAACATTCCTTACTGCATGTAAATGGATGTATCTTGACCCCCAAAATAACAGTTAACCACTGGCAATCAACCAATAAGCCACCGGCTCACAACTTAAGGTAATGTCGCTCTCTGAATTACCTGATGGGTGCATTCTTTGTCTACGTGCAATGTCTAAAGAAGGTAGAGAGGTGAATCAAGAGGCCTTGGAGACAGCATTCAAATATTACCACTGCAGACATTATTTCAAGAAGGACTAGCAAAAAGCGCCAGACGAGGCACCCATTTGAAATGCGATCTGGCCTGAATCACTGCTGACATGCCTAGCGTTGCTGCAAAAACTTGATGGGCCTGCCAAAAGACTTCTGATAGCACTCAGGGACTAAATGAATTGCTTGTGTGAAAGAGTGTCATCTAAACATGTGTGTCAGTCATCGTTAAGCATTTCAACCCCGTGTTAATTCATGGAAGTCTGTGGAGTTATGTTGTAATCAATCCTAACCCTTGAGGTACACTCTGCCTCAGCCTGGCTAGAGACAGGCAATGTTCCAATGTTTCTAAATGGCTTCAGCTCTGTGAGCTTTGACCTAATAGGACCTACTACTAAGTGGCTCAAATGTTAATGTTCTGTCTACACATTCTATGGTCAACATATTGGCCTCATCTTTCTTGTCCCATTTCAGGTTGAGGAAGTAGAAAAGTATAGTCTTTCAAAAGCCTAATCTCTTTTTGTATGCCTCCCCCGTATGATTTCTGCATCATGACTTATTGAGGTAACACAACCGCAGTGCTGTACAATATATTTTGTACATCTCCGTGCACAATATAGCCCACTGTTTTTTCATGTTGTGTCCTTTGTATGATTTAACTTGTGCAACTTAACTAAAGAGGCCTCAAGTGTCTGAGGTATGGATTATCAGTAGTGCAAAAGCTTGGTTTGCAACTTTGTCACACAGCAGCTGAATCTGTAATATACATGTGGTGCTAATGGAATAAAAAGTAGGAGCACATTTAAAGTTACCTCAAATGATTGGTCTAGCTTTGACTAGACTGACAGGCATTATGGGAGGTGTGCCTGTTCCACCCTAAACACTTGTCACTACTCCATCCACTTCTGCACTCTCTCCTCCCGTACACTAGGGGCACCCGTTCTCTGC
>VXCM01006519.1:0-26506 GCA_014773175.1 Lucifuga dentata | reverse complement strand
GCGGGCCGTAAAAGCAACAGGGGTGAAGAGCGGGAGGAATCTGCTCTGCATCAGTTTTGGGGAAAGATGCCAGTCAGCATCATAACATGGAGCACATTTCCCATGGCAACCATTGAATGCACACAACTGAACCAACAGCAAGAGACGCAGCCAAGGTGCTATACTAAGTGATGTAATTAAAAAAAATTTTAAAAATCACCAAATGATGACCAAATCATTTCCCATTACCTGGCTAGTTATTGAATTTTAATCCTTCTGGTACTTAACGACATGAGAACGTGTAACATGAAACTTTCTTACATCAGGACTGTGTGTCAGTCATTTGCTTTGGAGTTCTTCTGTTAGCTAGTGGCCAAAAATCAATTCATGCAGCTTTTATCTACCGTATATACTCGAGTATAAGCCAAGTTTTTTTTTTTTTAACAAATTTCATCGGGGGCTNTCTACCGTATATACTCGAGTATAAGCCAAGTTTTTTTTTTTTTAACAAATTTCATCGGGGGCTGGCTTATACATGAGTAATTCAAATTGGATCCCAGAGAATGAAATTTCGAGGGGTGGAAATACTACCCATTACCACTACCCATGGAAAATACTTTAAATCATACCTTAGAATGATGTATTTCCTGACTAAACATCTTATTCAGCACATTTTGCGGTGGCTACTAAGCCGTGATCCGTCAAAATCACATAATTACACAGCTAAATAAGCTAAATAAGCGCCGTGATAATTATAGCTCATTTGTAAAGCTTTCCTTACCTTCATCAATGCGATTCAGACGAGGAAGAGGAGTCCGGAAAACTTAATGTTGGCTAACATCACTTACGGTCATCAGCTGTTTACCAGATTATTTTCAGAAAATCACAGGAATACTATGACAATTCTCAGAAAAAAAACAGGTANTTACCAGATTATTTTCAGAAAATCACAGGAATACTATGACAATTCTCAGAAAAAAAACAGGTAATTTCCTAAACAAATAAATTGATGGAACAACATCAGGGGGTCGGCTTATATGTGGGTTTCTTTTAAAAATCTAAATCTGAAGGTCAAAATCTGGGGTCGGCTTATGGTCAAGATCGGCTTATAGTCGAGTATACAGTATATGGTAATTAGAATCAACTTTAAGATTTAGACGGAGAATAAATGCGTCACATAATTTTGTTTTGTGAAATTGGCTTTTTTTGTTGTAAGGTTAAGAAGTTTTTTTTTTTAAAGTATTATGACTTTTAATGCTTTCTTGACGTAAAAAGTATTGAAACAGGATCATAAGTAAGTGGTGTTGATGCTAGTATCATATTGCAGGATTTTGGCACATTACTTTTTTAAAACCCTCAATCTTTTCTCACTCCTGTTCTTTTCCCCACCTCTCACTCAGCTTCCAGCCTTCCCCCCAACTCTTCCCTCCCTCGCACTCCATTAATCAAACTCAGTTAGGAAAATATTTCCTGCTGCTCTGCCAGTTCCATATTAGTACAATCCTTTCACTGAAACAAGCCAGCTCACGAGTACAAGCCCCTGCCATATCCCAACGCCCAGGCAGACATATCTAGGAAAGAGAGGAAAGGCAGATATTGTTGGCAGAGAGTCTGATGCAGGAAAGTGGTTTTCAACACCACAGCCAGTTTCTCAAGCTCGTCTCCAACTCGGGGCACCAGAGGGCCTCTCATGTCCTGATGCAGCCTCAGAAAGAGGCAGATGAAAAACAGGAAAATTGTCTAAAGTTCCACAAAGCAGGAGAAAGGAGCCTCGAGGAAAAAACATTTCTGACATTGTAATAAGCTATAATCCAACTACAGCTTGAGTGGTTAAAAAGAAAGAACGTCGTTTTGATGAAGCGGGGGATATGGGCCTCTGTGATTCCCAAGTCGTTCCTCTCTTGTTAAGTGTGTTTCTGCTGCCTTCATTTCACTCAGGCTCGTGGAAGCCAGAAAATACTGGCGGAAAGTGTTTCTTGTGCCAGGAAAACTGAGCTGCTAACAGCCGCAGCACCTTCCTACCTCGCCTCAGACTCCCAGATGACTTCCTGACTCAGAATGCGTGATGGATCAGGGCATGGGCGTTTAACCAGGCTGGTTAATGGAGAACACGATCTGGTTTAAAACGACGCAGTGAGGAGAAAGCTGCAAAGGAAAGCCATGCTGCATATGAGGCCTGCCTTGCTCAAGGGCTCTTCAAGAGGAGATGATGGGAAAGGAATGAGCTTTTCAGGCTTTTCCACACTATTCTAGAAATTTGAATTCCAATTTTGGTCACATTCCTTCATGTCAAAATTCAGATTTTTTTCCCCATCACAGCTAAAATTTCAATTTTTTTTCCAATTCCAAGCTGGACTTGGATATGTACGAAACTGTATCCCTATGTGCAACTTGTGTGAGGCACCAGTTTACTTCAAAGGAAGTCAAACTTTCAGGGCAAAAGTAACATCTTGCTGGCTAAAATACATGATGATTCAGGCTCTTTTGTGTGTTCTTTGTCTTTTTTTTTTTCCCTTTTCTGCTCCTGATATCTCTCCCCTGGCTGTAATTGATTCAAATATCACATCAAATAACACAGGGCCAGCAGGCAAAGTGTGACTTTTGTTTTGGTTCACCCACTTCCTCTGTGACTTATTTCTAGCCTACTACACCAGAATTGTTGCCGAGCTTGTCTGCAGGTGTCCGCACCCTTATAACAGATGTCTACGAAATTTCAAGGATTCTGAAATGGGTTCAAATTCTTGGCTAGAAACCTCCAGGAAGTTAGGAGTCAGCGATCCGGATTTCTGCAAAGCCGCATGGAGAAATACTCTAAAAGCCAAGAAAAGAATGAAGAACAAAAGTGTCAAGCTGGTTCGAGGTGACTCATTACCATTCAGCACTCTGAACAGCATGGAGTGGCATAAAAATTACTCCAGTTCTTACTATACCGCATTTGGTAGAGTCGGATGTGTTAGAAAGTCACAACAATGGAAAAAAATCAGTCCCAGAATAGCTGACTTGATCAGTATTCAGTGAGCTGCTTTGCTTTTGTCAAAACTTAAAAACACGCTCTAAAAACTGCAAAATAAGATGAGGAAACATAGGTACAAAAATAGATATCCAGCTGTCAGATGCTTTTGGCATTAGACAAGAGTTACCTCTTAAAATAGCTACGAGCAGTCATCCAAAAAAAATCTGTGAAGTGAATCAGAATTTACAGCGAAGACAATGAACAGAAGATTCAGAGAAGAGCAGGAAAAGTGGAAGCCAAGTTTCATTCTGAACGCCAGAGAAAAACACGGTGGTCAGAGCGGACATGCAGGACGCGCCAAGCTGCTGTCTGGATGCACTGCAGTCTGCTGCGCTGTGGAAATGTGCATCTGGCAAACAGACTCAAACACAAAGTTCATCCCTGCAGCTGAGTGGGAGAGAAAAGAGCAGAGAGACAAGGAAAAGTTTCAAAGAGCCACTGCAGAACAACTTTATTCCCACAGGCTGAGACAGAGATGATGAGAGGAAGACAGCGAAACACAGGCGGGTAAACAGACAGACGGAGGAACGACAAGACAAGCAAGCAGGGACGGAATATATTTCTGAGGTAATTTTTAGCCTGCGTGATGTGATTTTTGTTGTTTTAGACAGTCTTGTTTTACTGCGGAATTTCTCCATCTCCCAGAATATACTGGAAACAATCGGCCAGTCACAGGCTCCTACAAAATCACCTACGGAGGCCCAGAGGGGACAGTAGCTGCATTGAAGTGTGAAGACAATGAAACAAACAATGAATTTGGTGAAAAAGGTCAAGAGGGAAAAACAAAAAGAAGTTGCTTGTTTCATTCTTTGCAAGGCTGGGTATCATCTGAAATATTCTTATTATTTTTTCCTGAATCTGAAAATATTTTCGACAAGAAACTCTTCTGTCATTAAACAAAATAAGCCAAACTTCTTCATACTCATCATGATTAATAGTCTTGACCCACAGGAACTAGAAAATAGAGTATAAAACTGGCAAAATTATGATTTAAACCATAATATCTAACAATATCTGATATCAAAGAGTAAGTAAACCAGACAAAAATAAATCTGGCTGAGCACTGAATCCCATCCCATTGTAACTGAGTAATGGACTTAGATTGCAGAATAGAAAGCCAATTTACTCAATGTAAACGCTCCATCACCTCACAATCTTCTGTTCACGCATTTCCTCACCTGGCGTACTTCCTCTCATATGCAGATTAAAGGACCACACCATCCATTTTGCATGTTTGAGTCTAATATATTCAATTTTTATACACATGAGGTTACTGACAACCCTTTCCCAAAGGATAAAACCATATTTCAGCTTTCCTGATATTTCTGCAAAATCTCTTAGTCTTTCAAAATCAAATATTCAAGCGATACACCCACCTTAAAAATCATGTTTTGCCTGCTAATAGTTACGCAGCCTTATGAAGTCATGGTCATTTAAATTTTTCGAGAAACGTAGCTCTTCTTTTGTGACTATATTCCCTGGTGGAGACATACATTCAATCCACGCTTTTTATTGCGCTTAAATGCTAAAATTACAAAACTTCAAAAAAGCCTGAATATATGTCTTGTTGGCAGTGATGGATTGCCTATCCCTAGAATGTTTCAAGTATCAACAAGTTGATTTTAATAGCATATCAGAATGAACTGAAAGCAATGGTGTTCTGGAAGGTAGGAAAAACATTTTTAATTCACCGTTCCAGTATCCTTTGGGAAATGATTGTCAGTAACATTACATGTATGAAAATTGAATATATTAGGCTCAAACATGCAAAATGGTATGGTCCTTTAAGCAACAGCTCACGTATAATTAGAATGACTGAATCCTTCTAATGTCAGCCATGTATACATCTTACTTATACGATGGAGTATAGTTCATGTGAATGTACTGAATGAAAGAGGCAGATAAGATGAAAAACAAACAGGAAGAGATCAATAAACAAACACGAGGGCACCATGACATCCTGGCATTTACACCTCCACCATGAACAGCATGATACCGCCACATTAAAAGAGCCAAGGCTCCATCCATCCTGCTCCGAGTGAGTCACGGACAGGAACAATATGACCTTTCTGCTGCTGAACCTGGGGAGAGATGAAGGGGAAGTATCTGCCTCTCTGTCACTTAGAGCCCTGGCTGCACTTAACAGAGGAAGGACGGTGGTCCGTTGGCCTGCCAACGAGTGTGCTGAGAGGGTCAAAGGTCATCATTCATCCCCCCCATCTCCTTCCTCTAAAGCTCACTGGAGGATACTGCCTGATTCCCTCCATGTACATGTCTCTGCCTCCCCAAACAACAAACTCTGCTAAGCTCAGATGGCTTCCAAGCAGATGTGGTGTGCATGTTCATGTGTGTGTGTGTGGAAGAAGATGTTTCCTTATAGCATCTGGTCTGATTTGTCGTACGGACACTTGCCAGCATTATCCCACTACTGTGGCTCTCTGGCTTCCCGCATTTTCCCAGCAAGAGTGTTTGGCCGCTGGACCTCTCTCCCTTCCTTTCTCTCTGTGCCACGAATTTGGATGAGTGAGTGTGAAAATTGGTGTAAAAGATGATATTCGCTGTATTGATTTAAGATGCTTCATTAGCCACACTGGGCATTTGGCAGGTCAGCAATTCCAAACTGTAACTCCTGGCACTATCTAATCCCATAGAACTTTATTTTGAACTGCTAATGTCATGCTAATGTCATGCTAAATTAGAATTAAATATTAAGAAAAAGATGGATAGAAATCTGATCCATAGTGTTCAAAATACAGTACACAGGCTCTTTGAACCCTTAATGGAAACACAGGAAAATCTCTAAATTTTATTTTTAATTGTTTTTTATGGGTTTTTTTTTATTAACTCTATCTTGTCTGTAAATTTATACATTTCTCTGTATTTAAATGTTTTTTTTTTCTTGAATCTTCTGTCTGCAAAGCACTTTGAATGACCTATCTATGTGCATTATAAGGTGCTGTATACATAAAATTGCCTTGCCTTGTCTTATTTTGGAGGGGTTTAAAAAATTAAGCTGTTTATGTTGTATTCTTCTATTCTGTAAAGTTTATTCCCAAGCAATTGCATCTTGAGTTTTAATGTTTTTTCCTCAGTATAATGGTAATATAAATTCAATGAAATAGTGCAATAACTCAATGCAATAAATATACTAGTTTATGGGAAATTTAAGCAAAATAATCAAAACAGTAAGACCTCAAGTAGTTAAATAAGGTCAAGTTTTTGTAGTCTTCTCCTCATCTTCCTCAGCAGTTGAGACTGTCTTCACTCTACCCCTCCTCCCCACCCCTCTCTCTCTCTCACACACACTCTTACACATTTGCAGATAAGCTATCANCCCTCCTCCCCACCCCTCTCTCTCTCTCACACACACTCTTACACATTTGCAGATAAGCTATCAAACACACTGTCCTGTAGCAGCAGCAGCAGCAGAGAGGAAGCATCCTTTCCTCCAGCCGTGATGGAGGACAACAGGGATTCTCTTCAGTCTCAGGTACGATTTCCATCCAGCCAGGGTGTTAGTGTAAATGCCGGCTCAGCACAGCCGTCCCATTACACTTATCTACCACCCTGGCTGCTGCTTCAGCACACACACGTGCACGAGGCCGTGTGCACATAAGCAACTTTGCCCAAGAGCAACAACAGTATGTGAAACATGCTGAGAGACACATGTAGGAGATGTGCATACATGAAAAATGCATATTTAGATGCAAATTAGTTTAAACACTCACACACATGCACACTTCCCATCATTCAGTGCTGAGAGAATGGTGAGCCTGCCAAAAAAAGTGCAAACTGACAAAGAATAGTAGCCATTGTGACCAACACAATATTTACTCTCTTGTGGCCCAAAGCTGCACCTAATGCATATTCATCCCTGAGTGTGTGTTTGTGTGTGTGTTACAAAGACAAGTCAAAGTGTGGTAATAGCTCTTTCCTCAGTCGAGTTCATCCCACAAAGAGTGCCTCGTCTGTGAAAATGCTGCAGAGCACCTACCAGAGGGGGGTTGCTATGACAACCATAAAAGCCTGGAGACCCGCTAACAAACAGCTTGGCTGCAGCGTGGTGCTTAAACCCACGTCCACGGCTCTCCGTGCGCTTGCTGACATCCAACGTGTCAACACGCACGTTGGCACACACACCCCCCACGCAACACAAGTTTACAGCAACTAAACATCTGTGAGGGTGAGAGTTCAATGTTCATTTTTCTGTACTGTTCATATCAAATTAAAGGACCTTTCATGACTTTTCAGTTACTTCAATGTACATCAAGGTGTCGTTTAGATCAACTGAAGAAGGCCATCTAAGGAGCACCTTAGGGGTCATGTGTGAAAAAAAATAAAGTGAGTTAAAAAAAAAAAAANAAAAAAAAAAAAAAGGGTAAAAAAACACAAAAAAACCTTGAAGCCCCTAAGGGGGCATGAAAGAAAAAAAATGAGTTGGAGGTAAAAAAAATAAATAAATAAAAAAAATTAACAAAAATCAGTTGGAGGTTTAAAAAAAACAACTTTTTTTCTCTTTGTTTTTTACCTTGTTTTTCTCCTTTTTTCTTGTTTTTTTTTTTTGCTTTCTGTTTTTTTTTTCTTAAACATACTAAAAATAGGTCAACGCTACAGCATGCAATGGAGCTGTTTTGCTACTGATTGAGGAACGATTTCTGATTAGGTTAATGCTAATGCTAGCTAGCAGCTAACGTGTCTGTGACTGTACCCACTACAAGTTCTGATGAAAAAANTAATGCTAATGCTAGCTAGCAGCTAACGTGTCTGTGACTGTACCCACTACAAGTTCTGATGAAAAAACAAGTGAATAAAGTCACTAACTCAGTACTACTTTTGACAATGTTCTAGTGTTTGGCAGTTCCAACAGTGTATTTTTGTGCATTTATCATGGTTAATTCTTTTATGACAGCTGACTTAATTCAAACAGTAGCAAAACAGCTGTTCATATACTGTAGCTTTAACCTATTTTTAGTACTTTCAGAAGAGAGAGAAAAAAAACAGAAAGTGAAAAAAACCTGAGAAAAAAGAAGAAAAAAACAAGAAAAAAAAAAGAGAAAAAAAGGTTTTTTTTAACCTTCAACTGACTTTTTTTTTTTAACCTCCACCTCATTTTTTTTCCTTCCGTGTCCCCTTAGGGACACGGAAGAAAGAAGTGTTTTTTTAACCCTTTTTTTTTTTACCCACTTTATTTATTTTTCCACACATGACCCCTAAGGGACTCCGTAGCCATCCCCTCAAGAGAAAAAACCACTTACACTAAAGCCTTATTTTATTTTTTGCAAATCTACAAACTATCCAGTATTTTCAAGGCCCACAGGAAACATGTCAGCCTCAGCAGTTTCCTGTCTTCTGCACTTTGTGAGGATGAAAAAGGATTTGTCCACATCATGACAAATCTTTCAGTGAGCATGACACGGCTTGAGAAGAATGATGCACTTTTATCAGCTGATGTCACGGCACGCAAATTGAATGCAAATCCAGGGGCAGATGCTATTCAAATGGAGCCCAGGCATCAAAGCAGCCATGCTGAGCAACAAGTCATTCTAAAGCTCAGCGTGAACACGTATCTCCCCGCTCAAAGCAAGAGCGTCCAGCGCTGCAAAAGAGCTTTTTGAAGGGAATCCTGTTTCCTTCAAGTGTGTGTGAACAAACTGAAGTGGCAGTTTGGTTTAAGAGCACATTAAACAGACACTGGAATTTGACATGGAAGACTATGTAAAGATACATCAGGGTGAAAAGTAGGGCGGTAAGGCCTGGATCATGCTTAACCAGACGCGTCAGAAAACAATGTAATTATGGAGGCCATGTTTGAGGGTTGTTTGTGTGGTTGCACACCACTTGATTTTTAAAACAATTTGTATTTGTGATGTACATGTGCCTCATCAACGGCCAGTGCAGAGGAAGTGGAAGTATATAGTCGATTCAAAGGCCTTACCAACGCAACTTTTCCCTCTTGTAGCCAATGCTAGTAACAGCAATGCTCCTCTTCTTTTATCAACAACGCTCTTTTCACTGCCTCCATGTTTTGTTGTGGGTGACTGAACCGGACACTAAATCTACTTCTGTTTTAAGAGTGGCTTTGTCTTACAGAGCCATCGAAAATCCCAGAGTTGAAGTGCGCTGCCACTATGCGCGGTCATCATGAAAGCGCAAGAACCATGAATGCCAGGACATGACGGGCCATTTCCAAATCCATGTCCACATCGCAGCATTAAGCATAAACCAAGCTTAACTGGTTGATAGGACCTTGGTCAACTAAGAAATCTTTAAACATTTTTTATGGTTCTTTACTGATTATTGGAAAATAATCTTAAGTACGCTTCAATAGGCACTAGAATCTTCAAGATGCTTGCATGGCTATTTATCTGCAGAGAGACAATAATACTGTGAAGGTTAATGAATTACAGAATGAAATCAACTTGAAGTTGAAAAATTTAATCCAGTAACATTTATTTAACTAAGAATTTCTTTTGTCATGGACAGCCTTTGTAACCCAATGTTTCTTGTGAAGCTATATGGATTATAAGCAAAGTCTACAAAAATAAGACTCAGTTTGACTTTATCAGGGAATTAGTCTCACATTTTCGTCAAATTTTCAAGAGAACTCATCTTGAAAGGGTTCTACAGAGGGAAGTATTTATTTAAGCTCAGCAGAAATAAACAGCGTTCACATTAAGACAACTCAGCACAGTTGTTACTCCTCTTGAGTCATGGCTGAGCTGTAGGTGCTCTCTGTCAGCAGGCATATGCCAACCTAAACAGCATGATGGGAAATACACTGCCCCACTTCACCAAAATCATAACATTAAGTCATGAGGCAGCCGCAGCTCAGCGTGATGGGAAGCGTGTGGCTCAGACTCGCTGCCGCTTTTTGCCGGAGCAGCGTTTTGGCTGCTGACAGTCATCTGACTCAGAGAAACGCTGGGTGGCGTTGGCCTGCTCTCTCACAGAGACACTTTCAACGAATATGATATTAAAGGGGGGATATATTATGCTTTGTTATTTTCTCTCTTTTTTGTCATATAGTAGGGAGTATGTATTGAACTGTGTAGAAAATTGAGTTTCCTGCTGACAGAAATGCATTCAAAAGATAAACCCAAAGATCCTGAACTTCCCTCTAAGCTTAGTTTTTAATTGTTCCGTTACTTCTGTAACTTGCAGCACATTTGAATTTACCCGCCGACACATCTGGTTAGACGCACCCACCAAGAACGAGGCTAGCGAGCGTTTGGCCCAGCAATCACCCAGCTCAAGCCTGATGCAGCCTGCCAATCAGAACAGAGCAGGTTAGCAGGGTTTTTTTNGGGGGGGGGGGGGGGAAGGGTCCTTAATGTACTGTTTTCACTCAGTGTGCACAGCAGTGCTGCAACAAGGCAGAGCAGAAGTGACTCTGTGTTTTTCCTCAAGGCCATTTAAGTAAAGAAGCAGCATCAAATTTTGGTTAAGATGAAAAAAGATGTTTTGCACACAGGGATGAATACTTCTAAAAATAAAACTAATTTGGTATTTAATGTAAATGCATGAAAATCTAAACTCTGGAATAAAAATGAGAAATAAACCAAATATGTACAGTTGTTTGCAAACATATCTTACTACAAAGGATATTTGTAGAACATATTCTGTTTAAATGTGGTTCTTCACTTCAGCATAGTGCTTTGAAAAGTCAAACTAGAGCCTGACATGCTGGAAATGAAACAGTGTGTGTGTGTGAGTGTATGTGTGGGCAGAGAGCAGCCTTGTGTTACTTTGCCTCTGTGCAGTTTGAACGTGGGATCCAGATGCACAAACAAACACAATTAACCTTCCTGTTCATCAGTTCCACACGCGAGCAAAACCCAGAAGCTTCACCATTTTCAGTTCAGCACAAAAACCTGAAATGAAAGCCAATTTCAAGAGAGTCACGTAGATGTCCAGAGGTTAAATAAACTGAAACCTGCATCACAAGGTGCATGTTCAGTTAACACTCCAGTGGCCACTTCACTTTCTCTGACCTTCACATGAAACCTCATCTTCAAACATCCCCTCAGAGCGGTTTTTACTGGTCGCAGAATCCACGTTCACTCATGTCTAAAACTATTGAACTCATAAAACACATGAATTTGGCAGAGAATCAGCTCAGCTTTTGCAATCTGTGCAAAACCTAAGTGCATTTTTTTTAAATCAAAATAATACTTTTGACACTTAAAGGACCATACCATCCATTTTGCATTTTTGAGCCTAATATATTCAATTTTCATACACGTAACATTACTGACAATCATTTCCCAAAGCATACTACTGGAACGGTGAATTTAAAAAAAAGTTTCCTAACCTTCCACACATTACTTTCAGTTCATTCTGGCTATTAAACTCAACTTGTTGATACTTGAAACATTCTTGGGATAGGTGATACGTCATTGTGAACAAGATGTGTGTTCATGTTTTTTTGAAGTTATGCAATTTTAGCATTTTAACGCAATAAAAAGCATGGAGTGAATATATGTCTCCACCAGGGAATATAGTCCTAAATGAAGACCTGCGTTTATCAAAAAATTTAAATAACCGTGACTTCATAAGGCTGTGTAACTATTAGCAGGAGAAACATCGATTTTTAAGGTGGGTGTATTGCTTTAATATTTGATTTTGAAAGATTAAGAGATTTTGCAAAATGTCAGGAAAGCTGAAATACAGTTTTATCCTTTGGGAAATAATTGTCAGTAACCTTACGTGTATGAAAATTGATTATAATAGGCTCAAACATGCAAAATGTGTATAGTCCTTTAAGTAAATTTAACAATGGCTTCTTTATTACTTTTACTCCAGTATTTTTCCTACTGGGTGAATTTCACTTGTAAGAAGTAATTTTTATGGGTTATTTCTACTTTTGCTCAAGTACGTCTTTCATGTACTTCATCCACCGCTATGACAGAATGTTAATATTTTCTGCTGAGCAAAGCAATTCCTGCAGGCACTGTGTTTCTTATTTGGCTTTTCTGAGCCGGATCACTGGAAGGTCACAGAGGTTGTAATTACAAAAAGGAAGAAAAAAACAATCCTGAGTCAGAGAGAAACAACACAGTGGGAAGAAGAAGAAGAAGAAGAAGAAGAAGAAGAAGAAGAAGAAGAAGATGAGGAGCATGGGAAGGATTCAGGACACACACATCTGTCCTCTGAAGAGTCCTTCACGGTGTTTAAACCTGTGTTTTCTAAGTGAAGCACAGATACAGATGAACGGCTTCCTGCAGCAGCTGCCAGCACTTCACAAGGCTCAGCCCTCTCTGCTGCCCCGCCGTGCTGCTGAGGGCTCTCAGCCACACAAAACCTGGATTACTGACACACCAACAAGCGGCCGCCATGCACTCCTCTTGTGCTGGGTGACCATGGGTGGGGCGGTGTCAGTTACATGAGTGGACAAGTTGTAAGGAGATCTGCCATGAGGCTTTTACAGAGTCGGTTGTAAATTGTTGTGAATGAAATGACAGAGGAAGTGTGTGGACTAATCTTTTAGTGTGAATGACAGTACACTACAAAAACAGGAAGTCCAGAAAGTCTCAGGAATTGTTTAGAGGTTACGAAAAGAAATTTTCACAGAAACTACAGTCAAATCAACCTATTTCAGAAACTTTGTAGACCTCTACTTCAAATAAATGATTGGGAAAACTTCCCTAGATTTCAGAATATTTTGTTTATTTCTAGCAGGGGATTCTTTTTTTTTAAGTGCAGGGACCTTTTTTGTCACAGTAAAAAAAATTAGTCAATGCTTGTTGCTGCCACACAATGTTAATTGAGACTGTATCACAAACAGCAAAGTCATCAGTGCATAATGCAATATGCCTTCAGGGACTCGACTCCTGCTCTAACTGACCATGAACGCCGGCGCACCAGACAATCAATAGCAGCTACTGATTGAAATTCAGATGATCAATACTTGTCCCACTTTAGAAAAGTGGAAGGGTGCAGCACAACAAATAGCCTCTGGCCTCGACTTTCATCGCAACAGTCACTTCCCAAGGACTCGCTAACAAGGACTGATGAAGTAATTTATTTCTGACATTTTCATCATGCACAGGATCGCTGCCTGATCTGCTGCTCAGGTTGTGGATTTTTTTTTTTAGAGTTACAGGCTTTATTTACTCAGTCACACTGCAAAAACTCCACCTATCAACTAATTTACATTTATTATTAGTCCTAAAAACGTGCTAGAAAATCAGGTTTGATGTTCTTGCATCTGCTAAAGTCTAAACACCATCAGGTGTTGAGAAAAATGTTTAAAGGGGACATATTATACAGATTTCCATGTTCTTGTTTTTATTTAGGGCTCTAATTTGAAACATTTGCAATTATTTTAATGTGCAAAAAACACTATGATTCCATTTCTACTCTCCTTTGCTGCAGTATTACTATGCACACTGAGTGAAAACAGGTTGTTTTTTCCTGCTATCTCTTTAAAGCCCCCTCTTGAAAAGCTAGCTCTGTTCTGATTGGCCAGCCACAACATGGCAGATGCTGCCCAAATAGCTACTCACCAGCCTGATACTTAATGAGCGTCTAACACGTAATGATGCACATAAATGCATGTGTTCTATGTTACACAAGTAATGGACTGTGGGTTTGGTTTACTGGATGCATTTCTACAGGCATCAACCTCAGGCTTCAACACATTACTCCCCACTATATTTCACAATTTAAAAAAAAAAAAATGTTAAAATTTAAAAAAAAAATCAATTCATATGATGTTCCACATCTTTATTTAAGGGTAATAAATAGGTCTTACAGTCATTAATTAAAATGTTGTGTTTTTATGACATCTATTGTGCGATTCAGATCATATTACTGTATGTAGCTCATGTCTGTTTTTACATTCCATGTGTATTGTGAACTGAGTTTTAAATGATTTTGGTGTATATTTTTAATTAATACCTGTAATTCCTATTGATCACTACCACCTGTGTATGTGTGTGTGGCTTGGTGTCTGATATTGAGCATGCTGATGAAGAGCTAAGCCCAAAATATATTTTCGCCTTTAAAAAAACAAACAAGTGTTGGTGTGTGGACTTGAAATGACAATTTTTTCCACTCGCTTTAAGAAATTCTGACTTCTTATGACTCAATAATAGACAAAAATGACTTGTTAAAAAAGTAGATTACAAGAATTCAACCTGGAAAATTGATTCATCACACTGTTTTTTAACTCCCTTTGAAACCAGAAATGTAAATAAAGCATGAAAACCTGACAGCCACACATCCTGTCCTCGTCATTTCAATACTCTTTATTACACACAGTGCAAATAAAAGTGACGCGCAGCCCTGCGTGCTGTGGAACAGAGGCCTCCAGATAAGCCTGGAGAGATGTTTCAACTCACTCAGGATAAAACTAAGCAAGCAAAAAACACTTTCCCTAAATCCGTCACCACCCACTCACTCACATCTCGCAGAAGGAAGGGAGTTGGTGGTGAGAAAGAGTAAAAGAGACACAGAGGGAAGCCATGGTGAGAGGAAGAAAAGAAGAAAATAGGAACAAGCTGACAGATAAGAAGATGTCTCAAACTTTTATCATGGGGAGTTATTAAGATTTTCACCCGCTGAGTTATTTCAGACTCATTAATAGTAAAAGTGTCTTCATGTGTACAGATGTTCATTTTGTAACCCTTCCATTCATTTATCTAACAGGTATACCATGTCAACCATATCATCAAGGCCCTTCCTTTTGCCACATGGAAAGTGATTGCTAAATTTCTGGCTATCAGGACATAGAAACGTGCCAAATACAGAGACGTAAACTTCTCTACAGAAAACAGAGAAAAGACAGCATGATTCTGAACAAAAACTACCTCTGATAAACCAAATGTACACTACATGTCTAAATAACCAAGACAAAGTAAACAAGTGGCTGGTAAAGAAAGTCAAGCATCAAGTAATCTAAAGCTATTTTTTTTTATCAGGGGTTGGTGCAGACCAAAATAGAGTAAAGGATTGTAAATATCTAAATTGGGCTTATCAATTCCAATACGCTATTAATGCTGCGTTCACAGACCTCGGAAGTCGAATTTTTCCCAGTTGCAAGCTCCAACTTCCAACTTCAAACCGTTCCAGCCAAATGTAATCAAAAAAGCATAGCTGAACACCAATAAATACTGTAAAATTAATTAAACTTCATAATAAATGCTAATTAAAGTAAAGTTAGACTACAGGACTGTTTGGTTGTGTTGTTTTACAATGATATTAATCACAGTGGGTATTAAATTTTGTGCAGAGAAGTAATATTATGAAATTATTTAAACTTACGTATCAATGGCAAACAGTTATTATACAAAATAGATAGTTAACTTGGCAATATATTCTGACCTTTTTCTTTCAATTTCACGCAAGAAAAAGTACTTTATTCACCTTTTAGCTGATCATTTCCATTCACAAAGCTCGCTTCCACGGCGCTGCCAAGTTGAGTGATGTCATACTCGGTAAGTCGGGGTAGATCATTTTGGTCTGAGTTTCCCAGGCGGAGCTCCAACTTCAAGTGCCATTCCAATGCAGTAAGAAATCAGAAAGATCTGAGTTCCGAGGTCTGTCGAACGCAGCATTACAATCTACAGTATAACTGTGTCTTCTACATTCAGGTGTACATGTTAGGTGAAAATTGAATTTTAAGGTGGGTGAGTCACCTGAACATTCAATTTGAAAGATTACACAACACAAAAACTAAAAATACGGTTTTGGAAAATGGTTGGCATGCACCATAACGGTTTGTTAGCCATGTTAGCCATACAAAATTGATAGGCCTGTAATGTCTGTCTGTCTGGGAGTCCAGTCATAGAGATTTTTGAGTAGAAAAAGACCTGCCAGCTGCCAAAAAAACTTTTGTAACAAACAACTCAACAAAGTCAAGCATCGAGCAATCGAAAGCTAAAGCTAGTTTTTCATCAGGGGTTGGTGCAGACCAAAATAGAGCTCAAGGATTGTAAATATCGAAATTGGGCTTATCAGTTCCGATACCTACAATCTATAACTGTGCCTTCTACATTCAGATGTACATGTTAACAGGCGAAACATCAAATTTTAAGGTGGGTAAGGTGGTGCTAGCTTGCTAATGTTTTCATAGCTGGGAGGAGACGGCTAACTTGGCTCTAGCTTTTTTAGATGGACAGTGTTGAAGATGGCAGTCCTATTGTACAGAGACACCTGTGGAACATGACATCCTCTATGAGAAAGAGCAGAAAAAGGCGTTTGTCTTGTTCAGGAGCTCCAGTTTCCATGTTTTCAAACTTATGTATTTTTGGCTCGCAGTACACACAGCTACACCCACACACAGTACATGAGGGACAAATATAATATGTTGATAATATTCTTAGTCTTAGTATGTTAAAAATATATTGGACTTAAAAGTACAAATTATGAAGTCTTTTAGTTTTAGAGCATCAAGTTCTTGAATAGCAACCATTGCCAGAACCCAGAAATCAAAGCACAGAGCTGTTTTTTGGGGGGTTTGGACAAAATCCACAATCCTCATTCTGTACAAAAAAACCTGTTCTAACATTCAGCTGAAGATAATGTGATGTTTCAGCTCCGATGCAGCAACTCACGAACACAGTTACACAACCACCAGCGAGTATTCCTCCACCGCAGAACAGCAATAAACGAAGGAATTTTGCACTAAAAAGACTAACGTTGGAAACTAACCTCTCGAACTGGCTGTAGGACGCTAGCTTCAGTTGATGTTGGAGTGTGTTTTTGTGTAGATCTAAGGTTGTGGGTTTTGATTGAGAACCCTCCCTGTGGGCAGTGAAGCTGAAACCAGGAGACTTCAAAAAAAATGTGAACCTATCCTTGAGAAGAAAGACATCTTCCCTCCTTTCAAAATTATAAATGCAATGATAAATTACAGACCAAATATACTGAAGGGGGGAAACACCCTTAAGCTACTGAAGAGGAAACTGTAATTTGATATTTTATGCACCAATGTGGCCGGTGATGATAAATTATTGACTCCAGGATGACAATGTGACAAAAGATGGCCTCACGAACACGCTTTCTTTGTATTTAGACCTGAAAGCTCCTCTATGTGAGCCTCTTCCCCCCCCTGCCTCCTCCCTCCTTCCCTCCTCCCTCCACTCCTTTCTCCCTCCTGAGCTCCACCCACACAGCTACTGAATGGAAAGGTGTGCCTGCTGCCCGCTTTACCACGGTATCTGTTTACTCAAAGCTGCTTTCACTTACATGAGACACCATACAGCTGCTCCTGCGAGAAGGAGGAGGAGGAGGCTTACGGCTAATACACTCACATGTTCGGGGACTCGTGGAGTACAGTACGAACCCCCGCAGCTTCAAAGAGGGACCATACACGAGGAGCACATGCACATAAGACTGCATGCCTGCATTGATTAATAGTATTAGAGGAGGAAAGTCCCAACTACATCCTTAACATGTGGTGCAGGAAAATTCCCTGGAAACATGCAGACAGATCGCCTATAAACTCCCTCTGTGCCTAAGGGTCATCCACAATTGAAGACATGTGACCATAAGTGCATAGTGCTTCCAGACACAGCCAAACACTTGAGTCTGACTTCAGCAGGTTTTTTTTCGCTCCTCAGGAAGTGCACCCTGACCCCAAATCCCATGGTGAATGTGGAATCCACACAACTCCAGACGTAGAGCTGTGTGGAGCCCACACTGTACAGGTTTACTTACTTTCACTTGTAATTTAAGTATTTTCCATTATTCTATTGCTACTTTCAATTCAACCACCACCATATTTATTAACTCCAAATGTCGCGCAGCAGTTAAACATATCCGAGCCCCTGAAACTAAGTTGTTTATATTCATTGCATAATTGGCCTCGAAACAGTTTTAGTGACCCAAAACCAAAAGCTTGGAGCTGATTTTTTTTTTTTTTTNTTTTTTTTTTTTTTTCTAAACCTATTTCTAAATTTGGAGCCTGAGCCTGAGAAAAGAAGGCCTGTAAGAATTTGCATCAGTGCCCCGGCATTTGGGAGCTGTTCAGATAAGCACCCAGTAATTGCTCACATTTGACTCTCTAAACAGAGAATTCAGAAAACACAGATGCAGTTGCACGGCTTGATGAGGAAGAATTGACTTTCACTTTCCAGATACAAATAAAGGAGGAAACTGTTCAGGGACAAGATAAACAGGGTAACTGTAGCATGAAAAATTGTTTCCAGACTCCAATAAAGGATGAAGAACTTTTGCTTCATGCTTCTCTTTCCCAATCAGCAGCATACAGCAGCTACTGGACTAATAAGGTTGCATTGCAAACATAGAGAAGAGATTCAGTTCACCAATTACTCAAAAGAACAAAAATGCAGTGTTTGTTTAGTTGTGAAAATGTGTCATACTGTATTATTATTATTATTATTATTATTATTATTATTAATTTAGCAAAAGATGGAAACCAGCCAGCAGGAATTAAAAACAGCGAGACCTTCATCCAAGTAAATATCTGGGCGTAAAGTTAAAAGGGGCATATTCTGGTTTTTGTTCTTTTTCCTCATTTTTATGGGATTATGTGCTGTTTGTATAAATTAAGGCCCTAAAAGCTCTCTTTTTGATTAGTCCTTTACTTCTGTAACATTATGATGTCAGCATGTAACACATTTGAATTTACCTTCCTACACGCCCAGTGAGACACACCCACAACGTATGAGGCTCATTGAGGCATCAATGTTTCATAATCTGGGGGATGACCAGCCTAGTCCTGATTTTGGCCAATCAGAACAGAGTGGGCTCTCTGGAGGAGGCCTTAAACAGTCTGTTTTCACTCAGTGTGCACAGTAGGTGGTGCAGCAAAGGAAAGCAGGAGTCGATCGATGTGTTTTTTGCACATAAAAGCATTAAAATGTTCCAAAATAGACCTTAAATGTAAATCACAACATAGAAATCTGTATATGTTCCCCTAACAAATAGTGTTACATTATTTTATCTTTTAAAAATCAAAATGGCATGTATACACTCCAGCAAGAAAGATGTGTAGGTTAAAACTGGGATAAATTGGTTGAAAGTGAAAAATCTTTGACATCTAGGTTACATAAAACTATTGTTTTAACAATATTTCACTGCGTTTGCAAACATAAAGAGTCTGCTGTACTGTACAGCAGGCTAAACATCTAAAATACCTTTGAAATTAACATCTTTCTAGCTGCAAATCTGCTAATCATGCTTTCTGGGACAGTGAAAGCAGTTGTTATTTCCAACAGCATAAATAGCTTAAAAAAAGCTCCCAAAGGATCTGGTTTAGTGAGTTCCTCCATTGACTTTTTCTTGGGTAAACAGTGGCACCAGTTCTCCAACAAGGGCCATGATCCACCTCGCCGCTGTGGAGAACAATACACCTCTGAGACAGTCTGGTTACATAAGAGTCATTAGACAGGTGGTCAGTGTGTGTGTAGCATAAACCAGAGAAGGCCTGCAGGGTTCCCCTCCAACTGAAAGCTTCTCATTAGCAGCAGATAACAAGATGTTTTGCTTAATTATGAAGCGTGCTCGATCAGACCAGAGAAAAAGAGTTAAAAAAAAAAAAATAATAATAAAAAAATAATAATAATAACAATAATAATGATAGGAGACAAATGGTTGGGAAAGTGAGCTGGACAGTGGCGGTTCACAACTTCAAATCCCAACTGGGAAAATCCAATCGAGGGAAGCAAAGGAAATACTTTCCATGATCCCGCTCCAACTGCAAATCCGTCATATTTTCAGAAAGTCAAAGACAAATAAAGACAATCATATTCAACAATCCAAAAACAGCAGCCTTCAGCCTGGACACCATCCAGCTCCACTTCCTGTGATGGTGAGAGTTGATGCCTTTGGGCCTCGTCCTCCTCGATTTAGGTGTCAGACTGTGACCCCATTAATAAAAACAAACAAGAGGGGGCTGTGACAGCGTGACTGGGCCAGGATGATTGGGTTGGATTTATAGTCAGGCTGCACTAACCATGACAATGAGCAAATCCAGGAACACCAAAGTTTTCAAGATTTCTATTAAGAGATCTTTCAGTGGAATCTTCAAATTTATGACATTTTACTATTTCGCAGACAGCAGCGGTCACCCTGAGAGATGAGATGACTAAGTGACTGATGTAGAGGCTGAAGCGGCTCCTGCAGAGAGAGCGATAGCTGCTCATTTCTCTGCAGCATCTTTGATTCAGACAGCTGTGAATGTGGGACACACAGCCGCTGTATTTCTAAACTTTTTGCCTTCTGCTGGATGATCAGCAGCTCCAGAGCAGCGGCTTCCTCAAAGTGATGATACCTGAACTGCTGACCTGCAGGTGACAATGCTGCTGCTCTCATTTTCAGGCTGTGGCTCTGTACCCAACGGTGGACTTCATTCATTAATTCACATTGAGTCCACAAGACTGTAGAGCACGTGTCAAACTCAAGGCCTGGGGGCCACATCAGGCCCACGTTACAATTATACCTGGCCTGCGAGATAATATCTTGAGAAAAATTGCAGTTTTCTGGCTATGTTTGATTGCCTGTGATAAAACTTTTTCATTGGAAATGAGTCAGTGAAACACTGCTGATAAAGAGGAAGACATAAAAAAAGATGAATGATGCTGATGTGTTATTTAGTTTGAATTTGATCTCTCATTTGTCTGTTTTTTCTATACCTCTAGTTTGTTCTGAATTCTATAAGATATTTTGAAGTTCTATTAGTGTATGGATAATTTGTCGTAACACCTCTGATGAAAACAAGGCCAATTTAAGTCTGTTTTCATTAAAGGTTGACCTTGTTTGGCCCTCGACTTGGACCCAATTTTGAAATTTTGGCCCCCTCTCTGATTGAGTTTGACACCCCTGTAGAGTGTCCTATTTGTCCTTTTGGGGGTGAAAAGGGTACTCACGATCCACCCTTAATCTTCAGCAAAGACAAACATTTGCTTACGTCATAAAAGTTTGCACTCAAACAAGAACTATGAGGAACTAGGCCGACATTTGGGATTGGGTCTATAATGTAGAAGAAAAGGAAAATTTTTCCTTGTCAGATCAAAAAGTTGTGTTTCTGTCAATAAGTTGTGTTCTTCAAGTTGTGAGCTTTGGACAGTTTACAGAATACTTTCTTAATGTTTTTGTAATGAGGATTGCTTGTCTGACATACATGTCTCTCAAGACTTTCATACAGGAGTTTAGAAGGACTTTTTGTGATAGCAAATTGTGATATTCATTTTGTGGAATCAAGACATTGAGCTATTATTCCATTAAAAATCATTGCTTTCTCTTAAGTCTTACAGGACAGAACCTTACATTTCCAAGTGGAAAATGATTTCTCAGAAAGTTTTATCTGCAATTTGCCTGTTTAAAAAAAAAAACCTTTAAAATGTCATGGGATTCTGATATTTTAAAATTTCAAGCACTGATCAAAGAACTAAAAAAGTCCTCTACATTTATTTTGCTTTCTAAGCTGTGAAACGTCACGATCTATGCAAAATTTGTCTGCCTTGAAATTTTTCATTTTGCATGCAGTACTTTTATTGACACAAACTATAAAGGAAGCACGTTGTGTTCACGTGATAATAACTGCATGTGACTTTAATCACATAATCAAGCGTAGCTCTGAATCAGCTAACAGGGCCCGAAGTCAGGTTTCAGGACGAAAAACATCACAAGACACAGCCATACAGTTTACTGAATATGGAACAAGGGACAGTGACACACGCTGGTGATTTATGAAGTGAAAAGAACCGACGTTTCAGCACATAACACCTTCATCAGCACAGAGAGCTGTCAGAGCGCGGGTTAGAAAAGGGGGAATTCAGTCTTTTGACATCCCCCGCTTTGTCACCGCTGGCCTGTGACACTCCCCTTCTTTTGTTAAATGAGTTCTGCGCGAGGTGCATCATGGGAACAGAGGAATCTGATGACGGGAAGCATTCTGTGATGTGGCAGGCTGCCGTACATCAGAGCTGACAATACCCGTCTCATTATCTAATCTAGCAAATTGTTGCTAGATCATGGAAAAAGAAACATACATAACTCTTTCTGGTTTCTTACTTGGACTTACTTCACGTGCTCATTTATGTGTCAAATCTTGGACACTCAAAAGGCGCTGTTGTGTAATTTGATAAACAAAACTAGGCATGTTCCTTTGTTCCTGACAAATATTCTTTTTTTTTTTTTTTTTTTTTTTTTTTGGAGGTATTTCATATTCTCTCACACAGGTTTTGGTCAGGATGCTTTGGTTTAGACATCTGCCGTTAGCGACAGCCCCTCCCAGGGGTGCTGATTAGTCAAACTGGGGAGTGTAAGTGGTGACACGCCTGATGACTGATACACTTACAGTTAGTGAGCACTTCCTGCATATCCATCACACAAAAAAGACAAGTTCCTGCACAGCACAGTTGCCTGAGGGGGGATTAATTGAGCAGCTGCATTGTGATTCGTAGAATAGAATAGCTTTACTGTCATTATACGTAACATATAATGAAATTACAGTTTGGGGAACTATTGACCAACTTACAGTTTAGGGAACTATTGACCAACACATTGCTGCAGCTTGGACACTCACTTTTATTTTTCCCTCCATAAAGACAAATTCATGAACCTCAAGAGATGCACCGACTGTCTGGTTATGATCTACAGTATCCTTTTCTTTTTCAGTATGTCAAAAAAGACATAAAACTTGGAAAAAGGGAACAATCCATGTTTTTAGGATGGAAACTCGAATTGAGACTCAAAGTAATGAGTCTTGGCAAACGTGAAGAAATCATGGCACTGCGTGACCTTATCTGTACCTTGGCTCAACAGGGGAATGTGGGTGTGGGATGGGAGTGTGTGGAAATATGGTGGTTGGGGTGTGTTATGAAGGATGGGAAGTGTGTGTGTGTGTGCAAGGGGGGAGGTAGGTGGTTTGCAGGCGGGGCTGATCGAAGGTACTGCTTATACCCTTATAAGGACAAACATGGACAAGTTATCCCGTTAACTCCACCTTCCACCTATAAAACTGTAGTTTGTGTTTACTGGCTTAACAGATTAGTACGTTGTGATGGAATAAGGATCGGTCAGTTAATTTAAACAAATTCCTGTGTTATATATGAGAAAATATGAGAGCTACAGCTTTGAGTAACCTCTGATGTTGTGAATATGAGACACCTGGGTCTGCAAGGACATTAAGATTCCAAGATAAGAAGATACCAGCATCTTTACACTTGGGGGTCAGGTTAAGACTTGCAGCAGACTCAAAATATTTTAGGCACTCTGACATGCTGTGTCAGAGTGAACTGAGTGTCTTTGTTGTTCCTCACCTGCACATGTACTTTTACTGTTTAAGTCAGCAAAGACTTTTGTACATTAAAAGCAGCATGTATTTCAGTGCAAACTCCACCCTACAGTTTTCTCTCAATGGGACTCAAAGAATGATTATTTGGCATTTGCACAGTAGTCATTTCTCATTGTCCACACAAATGAATGCTAGACACTATTATAATTTCAGCTTTATGCATATGGATGCTGACTTCTGCCTGAACTCTGCCTTTTTTCAGCACAAACAGGCAAATAACCAGCTGTTATTAAGTCCTGTTGTGGCTGTTTTTTGTTAATCAAAAGCTTTTTCTTGTCTTTTTCTTGCCTGTGCCTTGTAATTGTGCCTTTTAAGCTGCCTCATAGGAATTAAATAAAGCTGTAATGAAGGACAAAAAAGAACAATTCCAAACGTTGCTTGTTTCTTTTAAACCTTACAAAGATCAGAATACCAAATGTTATTTTACTCAAGGGGTGAAGGAATCAGGAAACATGAAAGGCTTCAAGGTAATCTTTCATCAGCAGCAAAGCCGTGTGCTAAAGCCTGGAATGAATTTGGGGTGGTGTGTGTGTGCACAGTTAACCATGCTCACCCTAGGGCTGAGGATTGAAGCACATGCCTGTCAGAGGTGGCTGTCATCCCCCTCTCCCTGTAATTATCCTTGCTTCTGGTCAGATCTCAACATAACCACTTATCACAGAACAGAAACAAATGAATAAAACATTCCTCTTCTCTGCAGGATGTTGGGTCAGTGAGGGTCGTGCAGGCTCAGAGATCTGAGGGTCAGTATTTCACCATGATGAACTCATTCACTTTGATTAAGCTGGAGGGATGTGAGAACTGAACTGTCAGGTGCTTCTATGTCCTTCCGGTCTAACTTTCTCTTACAAAAGCCTATTTTCTTTAATAGTTCCATACTCAAACTGCAGCAGAGAAGCAGCATCAGATGACACCTGAGCTCATGTTGCTCTGTGAGGAAGTGAGATTTCCTATTCACACCTGACATGAACACCTTTACTTTATTTCATTTTAATTCCTTTTCACCCGGTAGCAGCCTGGCGATGACACAATCCAGGAAACTGGAAGGATTGCACAGTGCAAGAAAGAAACACAACTGAGGAAAAAGTTTTCCAACAGCAAAGAGAGGGGCCGATTATTACCATTTTTGGGCACGCTTGCTCCCATGCAAGCCCAGCCCAAACCACAGCGCTTACTCAGATTCCACAGCGCCTTTTCTTCCCCCTTTTTCAAAACGGAGCAAACGTATGAGGAGTTAAAAAAAAAAAAAATACAAGTAACACCCCTTTCTCAAAATCGACCATTCATTCTCTGTCATAAAGAGAACAGCAGCGGTGGGCGGCCAGACTGCAGCGTACATGTGTGTGATACTTCTACTATCATCTTATAATAATAAACATGACGTGTGCATCAAGAAGCTTGGAACTGAAATGTTAAAATAATAATTTAATAATGAATAAAAACCAGGAGGAAGGCTGTGATCTGCATGAACAACTACCAAAAGAAATGAAAATGAATTGAACTTCCCTCCATGAAGTCTTGCAAAATTAGCGAATAAATGTGTAAAGTTATAATGGATTTATACCCCCCCCCCCCNACACACACACACACACACACACACACTCCACACACACAGACGTCTACATCTTTGCTTGTTAAGCATGGCCTAATCCACGTCCATCAAAAGGCAGATGACAGGAGGACAGCAGTCACACACCATATGTAGCCAAGCGCATGGCTGACATCTGTTGCGCTGGAAAGGTGGGCGCCCTCTCCTCTGTTTAATTATCTTCCTCCCCCACCCCTCTTCACCCTGCTGCAAAGATAATGGGTGGGCCTATAATTGCTGCTATTACAGGATATTTCAAAACGCTATACAGGATATGTGCACACATATGTGATTTTTAACGGCGATAGAGAACTTTCGGTGCATTTTTTTTCAGCAGAATGAGCCCTGATCACAATCCTGATCAAAGTAGCCAAGCTGGAAGAAAGGCGCACAGGTGACACCCAGCAGATAATGACCCATAATTAAACTAAACAGCTACCGAGCTACGTTCTGCGCCGCCGGCTGCGTCCATGTACTTCCTCCATACTGGCGTGACTGCTCAGTCTGCTACCAAAGTACTCAATGCATGGTAAACTTCCAAAATGCTGCCTACCAAAAACAGGATTATTATATACATTACAGGCGCAAAAACAACGCATCCGCACCTTTACGCACTGGGAACGACAGGAAGCCAGTGTCTCACCTTTCTCTGCTGCTTTTCCCATGCAGGATCCAAGAGAAGATCCCGATCCCAGTCATCTTCTTGGTGCATATACTCATTATCTTCATCATACTGATCCATATTATACAGATATTTATATAGCTATTATATAAACGCTCTCTGCTTCTTGTACTTCCCCCGGTCCTCGCCGATGTTACAGCAATAGGTTCGTCTACTCTCCTCCACGCATTCAAAGACGATGTGTGGATGAAATTAACGGTCCACCTCCGACTTCCCTCTCTCTCTCTCTCTCTTTTCTCTCTCTCTCTCTTTCCCCTCCAACTCTGCCTAGTTTCTTTTTCTATCTGCTCTATTTTTTCCAGCAGGAGTATTCAGCGGTAGGCAGGTCTAGTGGCGAGGAGCGACAGACGCAAAACTTTGCTTCACAGAAATCGCAATGGATAGCCCAGCGAGTCATCTGATTGGATGAATCTGAGTCACAAGACCCGCCTCCTGTAAGCTGATTGGCTGGCGTTGCTGCCCATACAGCGGCTTTATATCCAAGGTTGACTGCATAGGTTGACTGATCCAAATATGAACTGATTGTAACAAATGTAACAAGTTGTTTAATATCATGTAACGTTTTCCCCCAAAAATGTCAGCTTTAAAAAAAATGTCGTGTTGCTATAAAACTCAAACTTAAAATCATTAAAGTTTGGGTTTAATGGAGTATTTTATAAAACTAAAAGGACTGAGAAAGTCCTTAAAAGGAGCTATAGCGCTCAAAAAAGGAAAAAAGACAAAAACTGGGAATACGAGGATTTTTACAGCAACACTGATGTACAACACGCTAGATGCATTTGCAATTAATTGTTTGATTTGCAAACATGACAGCCTAATTAAAGTCTCTCACAGCGTCTTTTACAATAGTCTATCAACGTTAGACGGAGGACCTGGGTTAGGCTAATTTAAATAAATATAAAGGATTCTACGAAGAAGGTAGAGGTGGCAAAGGCCAAACAAAGGGCGTACAATGACTTGTATGCTAGGCTGGACAGT
>VXCM01006518.1:46958-60193 GCA_014773175.1 Lucifuga dentata | reverse complement strand
CAGTATCAATACAGTTTGGCAATGTATCGAAACGCTTCATGACGCCTCATCTACCCATCACTAGAAGGCTGAGGTGATTACCAGGATTCAGACAAGGCAGGTCAGTCAGAGGAAGGCAGGTTCGGCAACAGGAAATCAGTCCACAGGTAAATGCTGGATAGTCTTTCATCGAGGATAGCAGAGAACAATCTGGCAATGGGTGAGTGAGAGGCTGTGGCTTAAATACATGCTTAATTGGTAATAATCAGTGGCAGCGTTCACATGTGAGATGAGTTGGGCTGATGAGCTGAGGTGAGGAGCAGAAGACCAGGCAGGCAGAAAGGGCAGGTGAAGAGGAGCAGGTGACCAGACATGCAGAACTGTGACAATAACAAGGTAAAAGTTACATATACAATAAAGCAAAGCATCTGAAAGCACAAAAACACATAAATGAAAGTCAATTGAAGGAAATTCCATGACAATAAATTAAGAAAAGCATGGACCAAGCTACAATTAATTTGAATTCAGACAGTTGGATAAAATAATTCATTTTTAGTTCTTTTTTTTTTTTTTTTTAANTTTTTTTTTTTTTTTTTTTAAGACAATTCTAAGTAGTCAGGTCCAGACACCATAAAAGATCTTTTACATGGATTTTGGGAATAACCAGCTGTAAAAATAAAATCATCTGACCTCAGGCAAGGAGAACTTTGAAAAAGAGGGCCAGTTAACCCGCTGATATAAAATACAATGACACATAAAAGCTTTACAATTTGTTATAAAATGCAGAGCACAGTGAAACTAAAGAGACATTTGAAGAAGCATTCATATCGAGAAGTTCCACAACAAGGATAAAAATGTTGCAGCTAACTAACGTCTTTATGGCTGCAAAGGAAAGCACTGCTTATTTTAAAGCAAAATCTTAATTTCAGCCTTTGTTTTTTATAAGCTCCTCAGTGCATGCTTTGAAAGAGAGACAGTTAAAATTTCCAGATATTTATAATGAGCTACAACCTCAATTTGCTTTCCTTGAGCAGTTACAGTAAAACCAGGTTGTAAACTTTGCTTAGCATGGGCAAACATCTAGTTTTATCTGCATTTAATAAAACCAATTTCAGTTTAGCTGGGACTGAATTCTATAAAAGCAGATTGCAAATACCGTAAATGCTCTAATAGTGGTCGGGGCCTTTATTTACCTCAACTGCGGAGAGAACCCGGCCAAAGGAGACAGGCTTTTATAAGAGACAGGCCTTTATTTCTAATTTTGCCGATGGACAAACCCATAACTGCATAAAAAACACACCTCCACAAGGAGAAGATGTCAGTGTGAACACACCTCCAGGCAGCTTTTATAAAGTTTAATTTTCATCCACTTTTCCCAGTTGGTGATGACAGCAGAGCGTCACATGCTCCTCGCCGGGGACTGGAGCCCATCCCTGGCAAGGAGCATGTGACAGTGGGTTCCACATTTACACTGAGCCCAGTCAGGCTGCCTGGCTGGAGAGATGATGGTTGGAGAGGTTTTTAAGTGGTGTGGTATCCAAACATAGCTGCTGCTGCAGTAGATTACACTAATAGTTTTTTTGGGCAGTAAAAGACATATACCAAACCCGGCCTTTATATGAGACTGGCTTTTATTTCATCCTGCTGACTCTGCCCCTCAGCTATTATTAGATACCAGCTATTATTTGAAAACCAGCTTTTAATAGAGAATTTGCAGTACTCAAAACCAGAACAGAGATCAGATGCACAACAATATATATAATAGTGTCATCAACATAAAAACAAATGTTTGTTTGGGGAAAGTTACGGCCAATGCAATTCATATAAATGGTTAATGAGAGGCCAAGGACTGAGCCTTACTGAGCTTAAGAAAACTAGAAGTAAGCCCCTCCGATTTTACAATGTCTGATCTACTTTTTTTTGTTTGACACTTGTGTTGTGTGTTTCCTGTGGCATTTTTCTCCAACCAGCTGAAATACTCCACAGCAAAAATAAATGTGTGTGTGTGTGTGTGTGTGTGTGTGTGTGTCTGTGGATTGTGTGTATCAGGCATGGGAATCACAACATACACAGCAGCTCGTATCCTCAAAGGACAACTGCAGAACCAGACAGGGGAGGAGACAGTGATGACCATGGACACATTCCCTAATGTGGGCTTAGCAAAGGTACACGCACACCCACCCACACACACACACACACACACACACACACACACAGAGAGAGAGAGAGAAATTACAAAATTCAGAGAGAAAGTTTATACATAAAGTGCATTTAAAATAAAAATCACAACTAAAGGTCCCTCTAAGAGGTCTAATTTCTTTAAACACTGTAGTGTAATTGCTGTTTATGTTCCTGTTGGAGTTTACTTTTCTGTGTTGAATCTTGCTATTTTACCCATCATCTTCACAGGGATTTGTAATACTTCAGCGTTATTTACATTCCTGTTTGTGTCGGTCTGCTGTTCAGACTTACAGCGTGGACTTCCAGATCTCAGACAGCGCAGCCACAGCCACCGCTTACCTGTGTGGAGTGAAAACCAACCTCAACACTGTGGGAGTCAATGCTGGAGCTCGTAACAGAGTCTGCAAGTCTCAGAAGGGAAATGAGGTCACATCCATCCTGAAATGGGCCAAAGATGCTGGTAAGTCTGCCACAGGGTAATATAATAAAAAAAAAATATATATATATATATATATGAATGAATAGAAAGAAAGAAAGAAATGAAACAGAGAAAGTACCACAACTGTAATAATATTACTTTATTACTTACTGTATATTTTTAAAGTCCTGGGAAGCTTTGCATCATTTGTTCTCATGTCCCAAATATGTTTTCCTACATGTCCTGAGGATTTAAAGTGACGATGTTTGAGTAAAATCATGTTTCTCTGACCTATTACCATCACTTATTGCTATTATGATTTTCAGACGTCAGTATGATTGTGATAATCTAACATTTGTGAAGTGTCATATACAATAATAAATAATTTAAAGCAACAAATATCAAACCAATGAAATAAATTGAAATACTTAAAATAAAGAAAAAATCATTCCATGAGTAAACAATCTTAGAAAAACCTTAGTACATTTTTTGACATGATCAAAAGTAGTATATCTGAGTTTGAAAGAGTAATTTATAAGGGACATGGTTAAAAAAGGGAGGGGGGGGGAACATAAACAGATTTCCATGTTTGTGTTTACATTTTGGGATGTATTTTAAAACTTTGGCAATGCTAACCACTTCGACTTTCCTTTGCTGCAGCAATGCTGTGCACAATGAGTGAAAAAAAGGCCACTTTGTCTCTTCAAGGTCCTCCAGAAAGGCCTTCTCTGTTCTCATTGGCCATTGCGCAGTTCAGGAACTATGGGTTTGACTTACTACAGTACTGCAGTTAAAGCAAAAATGTACAGAATTTATGCAGATTTCAGTCTGATTATGGTGTTTACATGACATTTAAAAAAAAAAAAGACTTTTTCTCTTAAGCGGATTTGAAGTTTAAATATGCTGCCAGTCTCATAGGAGAAAAATAATTCATGACATACTATGCATTTGCTTGACAGGTTAATACGCTGTACTAAATACCAAACTTATGAAACCAAGTAAAAGAAAGAGTGAATATTTTTAGCTGTTTCACAAATGTTAATGGTAATTTTATGCTAATAGCACTGACAGACTTACTTGAACATAACAATACATAAGGGATCATAAAAATAAAGGCTGTTTAAACAAAGCTGTGATTAAAGCATAAGGGGATTTTGTGATTGGGAGGTTCTTGAAACAGCCATACCATGTCACATTTTAGGTCTGGCTCCTGACACAAAAAAAAAAAAAAANAAAAAAAAAAAAAAAAGAAAGAAACTGTCATGTCTTACACAACCTCAGCAAATCCTGATTTTACAGCTGAGCAGTCAGCTCTGAGTGTCAGTTTCCTGTCAGTGCACCATTACTGGGCCACCAGGGAGCAATGAGCAACAGCAGCCTCAGCCACAGGTCAGACTGCAGGTTATTAGCACAGGTGGGTAGAGTAGCCAGAAACTGTACTCAAGTAAAAGTATTTACTTTATGATAATAGTGACTCAAGTGTAAGTAAGAGTAGTCAACAAAATAATTACTTGAGTGAGAGTAAGAAAGTATCTAGTAAAAAGATTACTTGAGTAGTGAGTAACTTTGAACAAACTTATTCTTTAGAATAATCAACAAGCTATAAAATGCTCGTCTGAGGAAAAAAAGTGCTAAGTAGCCATGTGTAGCTTCTAATACAATCCAAATCATACCATATAAAGACACAGTAGAGTAATAAATCAAATGTTTACCACATAACAAATCATGACAATTCTGGCCTGGCACCAAGACAGTTAGGTAGGTTAGCTTCATGAATTTACTCAGAATACAACAGGAAAACTTGAGTTAGCATTAGCAGCCAGCACGTTAAGACAGTTAGCTAGGTTAGCTTCATCAATTTACTCAAAATAGAACAGAAAAATGTGAGTTAGCATTAGCAGCAGCAGCAGCTGGCTCAGTAGTTGAAGTTTCATGTTGATTCTTAGAAGCTGAAATGTCACATTTTTAGCAGACAATGACGTAACACATTATGTAGCTGTTGGTTTTGGCAGACTGAAAAGAAAATAGCATTTGAATGTGTGGCCAGGGATGTGCCTCTTCTAAACCTCCTAATGTTGATTCTGCCATGCCTGTTCTGCTCTGGGTGAAACCATGGAAACAGAGGGTGNGGGCGTGGCTATTTCGCAGCTGAAGTAGACAGTGTAGTGTCTGACAATGAGAGAAAAACTGAACGTGACTGAATTCAATCAAAAGTAATGCAAAGGGTGCAACCAAATGTAACGGAGTAAAAGCATGTTTTTTTCTTCATAAATATACTCAAGTATGAGTTAAAAGTATCCTGCAATAAAACTACTCAGTAAGGTACAATTTTGTGAAAAAAATAAGTAAATGTAACAGAATGGAACACGTTACTACCCACCTCTGGTTATTAGACTGCAGGAGCCTTAGGTCAGACTGCAGTTATTAGGCTTGACTCCTTGACTCACCTTGACTCTTATTTTTAACAATCATAATGTCTCATAACACACTGTAGCTTAGGATCACCCTAACCCTAGCACGGGGGGGNGGGGGGGGGGGGGGGAGAGAGATTTAGGTGTGTGTGTGTGTGTGTGTGTTCAGGTTTTGACCATAGGAGAACACAGTTTGACATCATAAAAGTACACTTCAGAAATATTCTTTATATTACCGTACATAAACTTACACAAATATATAAAATCAGGAACCATGTAAAGAAAGGAAAAATTATCCAAATAGATAGGTGTATAAAATCAAAATGACAAAGTAGATAAAGTAAGAATAAATACACAAATGAGTGGATATAATACTTATAGAAATGACAATAAAATCACATAAAAGCCAGGCTAAATAAAAAAGGTTAAAGTGTAACTTAACACTATGCTGAAAACCTTGTTTTTGCTGACCTCTACTGGTTGAAGTTTTCACCACGTTGTAATTTGTACTCTGGTGTGTTGAGTGAACTGTGACGTCACACCAAGATGAAAAATGTTGTTGTACCAACTTCTTCTGGCTGAAAGCTTGCTGCACCTCTGCTGGGTGTCAACAGAGTCTCGTCTGCTGCACCAAAACATACCCCGAGAGTGAAAATATACACACTCCAAAGCTTAGAATTACTTATCATTTAAGTAGTTATTGCTACTTTTTTCAATAATAGCGTTTTTGTTTTGTTTTTTTTTAATTATATAAAACAAACACCAAAATGTATTTTAAGATATTTTATTTAGTATTTCAAATATTTGGGGGATTTTTTTTTTTTATATGATAAATAACACTATTTTAGTGATTTCATGTCAAAGTATCCACCATGATATTTAATCTCTGCTTTGTAAATATGAGGCATCAGTTTCTAGAGCATCAGGGAATAATCTAGAATTTCCTCATAAGCTCTGGAACCACATACAGCTTCTCTACATGAATATGGAATCATCTACAACTCATGTCATGATTCTGGACAATTTAAATAAAATATCTTAATTTTTTTACAGCTTCTTCCAAATGATTTTAAACCTGTAGGTTCAAAATACTAACAGACATAGTAGAATCATTTTATACATACGTACATATGAAACAAAAGTAGTTTTACATGACTGAAAACATCAATTCTATGTGAAAATCACTATAGTGATTGAGTGGTAGTGTGTGTGATTTGCTATCATATTCTCTGCTTCAGGCAAGTCTGTCGGCATTGTGACGACTACACGCGTGCAACACGCCACGCCCGCTGCCAGTTATGCCCACAGCGCCAGCAGGAAGTGGTACAGTGATGCCGATTTGCCTGAGAGCGCCAAGAAGAATGGCTGCACCGACATCGCCTCCCAGCTCCTTAACAACACTGACATTGATGTGAGATTCTGCTTTTACCATCTTCACATTACCACTTTATGGCTGGAAATGTTGTGTATTGATCGTTCTAGAGAGTTTTTATGATGTGTGTGTGTGTGTTTGTGTTTCCAGGTGATTATCGGCGGCGGTAGAAAGTACATGACCCCAAGGGGCACGAAGGACCCAGAGTATCCGTTAGATTTCTCCTCCAGGGGCAAAAGACGAGATGGACGCAACCTCATCAATGACTGGCAGAGAATGAAAGCGGGAAAGGTAAAACTGTTTAATTAGACAATAAGAACAAGAAAAATGTCTTTTTTTTTTTTTTTAAACAGCTTCAGGGAGGAAGCTCAGACAAATGCAAGGTTACAAAATTAGAAACCCTTGGTAGTTGGAAGGCAGCAAGGTGTAAAATCAGGAGAACACACCCTCACTGTAAAATGTGACAAGTTGATCTTACTTTAACAAAATCTAGGAAAGCGAAAACTGATTGCCTTGAGAAAGGTAATTAAATATAACATTAGCCTTAAGTTATGTTTACTTTATGTTTACTTGAACTTAAGACTATATAGTTATATTTACTTACCCTTTTCAAGGCAATCAGTTTCCTAGATTTTTTTTAAAGATCAACTTGACACATTTTACAGTGCTGTTTAAAGGACCATACCATTCATTTTGCATGTTTGAGCCTAATATATTCAATTTTCATATGTGTTGCGTTAGTGACAATCATTTCCCAAAGGATAAAACCGTATTTCAGCTTTCCTGATATTTTGCAAAATCTCTTAATCTTTCACAGTCAAATATTCAAGTGATACACCCACCTTAAAAATCCACGTTTCACCTGCTAATAGTTACGTAAAATTATTACGTCACAGTCATTAAAATTTTTCAATAAACACAGATATTCTTTTGGGACTATATTCCCTGGTGGAGACATACATTCACTCCACGCTTTTTATTGAGCTTAAATGCTAAAATTACGTAACTTCTAAAAAAAACCTGAATACACGTCTTTTACATGATGATGGATTACCTATCCCAAGAACATTTCAAGTATCAACAAGTTGATTTTAATAGCGTACTAGAATGAACTGAAACCAATGGCGATCTGGAAGGTAGGAAAAACATTTTTTTTTTAATTCACCGTTCCAGCAGTATGCTTTGAGAAATGATTGTCAGTAATGTTACGTGTATGAAAACTGGATATATTAGGCTCAAACATGCAAAATGGGTCATATGGTCCTTTAAACATGAAAAATCTATGGCATGGTCCTTTAGAAGTCCTACATATTAACTCACTGATTGTACAGGTGAGTGATCTGAGGACAAGAGAATGACTCATGCAGCAACAAAAGGATCATTCAGTGATTCATAACGAGCACTTAATGTTATCCTCTCTCTCTCTCTGTACGTGTGTGTGTGTGTGTGTGTGTGTGTGTGTGTGTGTTCTGTACATGTATGTCACACAGGTAGCCCGTTATGTGTGGAACAGAACAGATTTCGATGCCGTTGACCCTGAAACTACAGACTACCTCATGGGTACGTTTTTTTTTTGTTTTTTTTTCCCTTGCTTTCTCTTTATTGCTGTTCTTTCTTCCAGTCCTTTCTTTCCTGTCAGTCCTTTTAAAGAACAAGACACGATGGGCCAAGTCATGTCCTCAGTTCACTTTCCGCCTTATTTTTTCTTCTTCTTGAGTCAGTTATGTCATTCTGAAAACAATACCCATCTGTTACCTCAAGATACCTAACCTAGATAGTATTTTCATAGTACAGTAACGTGCTGGATGCAGCATGGAACATCTTTTTTCTTCAAATGTAATAAAATCAAAATGCAACTGTGATTTTCATTTTCAGCGTAACTAAGCAGATGGAATATTCTTTAACAATGAATGTCTTTTAACGGCAACATATGTGTTTTTGTTACTTCCCCTCTTATAGTGTAATATACAAGGGAGTACATGCTTAATATTGTCAAGGTTGGAAAACTTTAGGGTTTTATTTGGGGGGGTTGCCATTTTTATATTTTTACTTTTCAATCATGCGATCTGCATGGCCGGTATATCATAGACAGGCATATGTTTGCATGATCTTTTCATTCGTTGCGTCTCTCTCACCCCTCAGCTTTGTTCGAACCTGGCGATCTGCGCTTCGAAGTGGAGAGGGACCCAAAAATGGACCCGTCCATCGTCGAAATGACAGAAAAGGCTGTCCGCATCCTCCAGAAAAACCCCAAAGGCTTCTTCCTGCTAGTGGAAGGTAAGGACGAGAGCATCTTTCCAATCATCCAAGCCCACACTCCCCTGCACTTCATCTGTCAGTCCAAGGGAGGTTAATGAAATCCTTAGAGGGATGATTGTCTGCTAAAAATAGGTATAAACCATGTGGCTGCTTCAGGTACATCGACCAAATCATTGATCCTATAATAAGCATACAGAAAGTAAAGCCCATGTGGTAATTAAATGTCTACGTGAACTGATGGGAATTTATGAAATCATTTAGGTAAATGCAGCATTGATACTGGATTGGCTGTTGTATTTTTTGTGGCTACAAACTCCAAAATACAGTGTCTTACAGGAGTGTGTATACCGGCAGCAGATCCGGTGATTTGACATTGATTCTGCATGCAGCTGGATGAGTTTGCCGCAGTGTGTGCTAGCGGCATGCGGCTGGCTGACGTGTTTCTGTTCCACACAGCTGCTTCCCCAGCCGCCTCATCCATCTCGCCTTTAATCTGAGGCAGCTGCCTGGGGACGCCGCGGCGCTATTGAATGTCTTCACAATGACTTTAAAATAACAGGCAAATATACAGTATATCTAGAAATAGAAGCAGGCATATGGTGCATCCAATCAATGCCAGCTCACCCAGACCACAACTTATTAACCCGAGTCTGCTTCACTTTTTAAGGGGGCGATGAAGAGGACGGTTTCAGGAACAATGTATTGAACTTTTTTGACTCTGCTGGAAATGCACGTGTTCACTTCCTATGTGGACTTTTTTTGTGTTTACGTGAACTTGATGTCCCAGTAAAGTTATTCTAAAATTTTACTTTTTGTTGAGCTGGTTGAGCTTCATTTTCCACTCATGTTTGTTTTACTGAAAATATATTTGAGACTCAAGTTTTCTGCTCCCCAGTAACAATGCCACGGCTAATTAACTGAATTTCAGCTGTTGTTTAAATGGAACATATTATGCTTTTTTATTATTTTCCCTCATTTTATATTGTAACATATTGGGGAGTTTGTGTTGAACGTTGTCTAGGTTGCAAAGTTTTAGGTTGATGCCAATAGAAATGCATCCGGTAAGACAAACCTAGATCCTGAACTGCCACTTCAGGCCTGATGCAGCTGGCCAATCATAACCTAAAACAGCCTGTTTTCACTCACTGTGCACAGCAGTGCTGCAGCAAAGGGGGACTGAAGGGAATCAGTGTGTTTTTTTTGTTTTTTTTTTGTTTTTTGTTTTTTTAAAGCATTGCAAGTGTTTCTAAATAGACCCTAAATGAAGATAAAATAATTATGTACAATTTCTCCCCTTTAACTTTGGAATCAGCTGCACATCACATCTCTGCTGTCATATCAATGCAGTTATTCTGGTGCCACTTTCCAAGAGCAGACGGTTTTTAAAACTCATACACTGTAAACCTGTGCTGGTTTTTGATGCTGTATAATTTATCAATGGACAGACTGAATAGCACTTTAAACACCACATTTTCTATTCCTCTCAGGGATTTATCGGTATAAGTAGTATAAGCTTTCAGCTTTTTGAAAAAAAGGAAATCTTGATTTCTCTAAGACTATAGAATGGAAAATAGAATTTAAATAAGCTATAATTCATAACAATAATAATTAGCTAATTTAAATTTAATTCAAATTAGATTTTATTTATTTTAAATTTTATTTTTTTAATAATTTCATGTCATTAAATTTCAATATTAAATTTTAAAACATCTGGGAGGAAGAAAATATTACAAAATAATATTTAAAATTTGATTCAAGAAAGTTCTAGAAAAGAAATAAAAGCATTACGAAATTTTAAGAGAAAAATCTTTAAAAATTGAAACTATTGTCTGATTCTTGAAAAACAGATTACAAAATTCTACAAAATTAATTGTCATTTGATCGATGTTTGACTGAGTCCTTTGCATTCTGTAAACAACAAAGACTCAAAAATGAAACGTGGCAAAAGAATCTGCAAATAAGTCAACAAATGACTTTAGAATCCAAAAAGTGAAAGTAACGAGCAGCTCTGTGAGCCAATAGCTAACCAGCGTTTCTCTTTAACCCCTCCCTCTCTGGCGTCAGGTGGGCGTATTGACCAGGCTCACCATGCTGGCTGGGCCTCAATGGCGCTCCATGAGACTGTTGCCTTAGACTACGCCATCGCCAAGGGCCTGGAACTCACCAACGAAGAGGAAACTCTCACTGTGGTCATGGCTGACCATTCCCACCCTTTTACATTCAATGGGTATCCCTTCAGAGGAAACAGCATTCTGGGTAATTATGAACTTCCTGCAGTCAGTCCAGTGAATTTAGTATTCTATTTATTTGGTCCTGTACCAGGTTTAAAGGACCATACCATTGATTTTGCATTTATGTCCAGTAAATACTACACATTATATTACAAACAATTTTCAAAACAAAACTGTATTTCATTTTCCTGTTATTTTGCCAAATCACCTAATCTTTCAAAATGAAATGTTCAGGTGATACACTCACTTTGAAATTTGATGTTTCACCTGCTAACATGTATGTTGGAATGTAAAAGTCACGGTTGTTTTTAATTTCTCTGTAAAAGCTGTCTTCTCCTTAAGACTATATTTCCTGGAGACATGTATTTTCTTCCATGCAGCTCTGTATTGGACCGGTTAAATAACGTTACTTCAACAAAAAAAAACAAAAAAAAACTGAATAGACGTCCATGTTAGACTGATGTTCGCCGTGATGGTTATTTATCTCAAGTCACTACAAGTTGATTTTAATAGCGTACTAAAAAGATTTCAAACCAATGGCAGTCTGGAAGGTAGGAATTTTTTTTTTTATATTTACTGTTAAAGTAGTATATTTTGTCAATAACGCATATATTGGGTTCAAACATGCAAAAATCATAATATTGTCCTTTAAATCTACCCAATCGTTTTCCATCCGTTTGCCCCTCCAGGTGTGTTTACACCCCATGTCAGCATTTCGTGTTTGTTGTTGTGTGTGTGTGCGTGCACGATGCCTCTCAGTGCACAGCCTAGCTTCCTCTCAGCTTCAGTCTGGCCGTGCCGCCAGCAGCTTGACATTTCCTCGGCTTTCTCTGCCCTGCAATTACAGCGCCGGTAAACACATATCACAAGCAGCTTTTCTATTCCTGTCACTTGCTCTCTTCTCCTCTCTCTCTCTCTCTGATTTCTACGTCTTGAACATCCATCCCCACAAACATTATTTCCCTCTTANTCTCTCTCTCTCTCTCTCTCTCTCTCTCTCTCTCTCTTTCCTTTCCATCGTCGTTTCTTCATGCTAGCATTGAGACCAGACCTGGTATGAACCTACCACATACAGATAAGATAAGATAAGATAAGATAAGATAAGATAAGATAAGAAAGCCATTTGTTTTGAACTTACATNAGATAAGATAAGATAAGATAAGATAAGATAAGATAAGATAAGAAAGCCATTTGTTTTGAACTTACATGTACTGTCCACTAGAGGGCATTAGAGAGCATCTGATGATGAGACCTCATACCTCCACCAAGGCCAGACAGTGTGCTGATTTGCTAATATAAAGGCAGAATTTTACTATTATTGCCATGAAATCAGATGCAGTTTCATTTCACAATGGTTTCTATGAACATCAATGTGTATCTGTATCTATTGAAAATAATATGTCAAAATGTGTTTATTTTCTGCTGAATCAGCATCATCTTAGCTGCATATTGATGTAGTTGCATGTTCTGGACTTATTTGTTAATATGCAGAGATGCCATAAATGCATCCCCTGTCTGAGCTTTTATTTTAAACTGTCAGAAATGCATCACAGTCTGGATTTAGACTGAATTGTGCCTGTTAGTCCATCATATGATACACATTTTTGGATTTTTTTTTTTTTTTTTTTTTTTTAATGATTGGTTGACATGATTATTTTTTGAGAAATAGCTAAACATATTGACAAATGCCCCTTTTTACAATTTTAAGAAAAAAAAAAATACTGGGCCTGGATTTGGATTTTCCTCAGAATTGAATTATATGTTCCTTGATCTAAGTCCCATTGATCTGCAAACTTTCATAAAATCCTCCTGATCTTTTTGAGAAATCCTTCTAACAAACAGACACACAGACAGACAAATGGTGGATTGGTTCACCAGTATAAATCTTTCATATCACCCAGCTGGAAGTGTTGATGTCTGATAGGATGGAGATTCCTCTTTCTGCACATTTTATGCATTTGGTAAAGTGCTCAATAAAAATTTTTAAATTAATTCAGTTAAACAGCCATTTCAGCCAGGAGTTTCCCTACCATTAAATATACCGAAAGAGCTGCTAATCTACTGAAAACCTAAAATATGTTATCAGTTTAACTTAAATGGAGAGTTAAATTTTCCCCTAAAGCCCAAAATGCTGTATGAAAGATATTTCCATCCAGCAAATATTGAATATTTCTGGTTTTGTTTTTTTTTTTGTTTTTTTATTTTTGGCCTTAAAATATTCGTATTTAAAGATTTGGCCAACATCTATATCAGTATCATCCTTTTAAAGTGGATATTGATTGAGCGAGTGTTATGTCATGCTGTTCCCACCTCTTCTGCTCTCTCTCTCTATCAACACTGCTCTATCTTATGTTGCCCTCCTCCTCCTCCTCCTCCTCCTCCTC
>VXCM01006518.1:5161-46859 GCA_014773175.1 Lucifuga dentata | reverse complement strand
TCCTCCCCCCCTCCTCCTCCTCCTCCTCCTCTTCCTTCTTCTCCTTCTCCTCTCAGGAGTGCAGCAGTGATTAATGTGCTTGTGAAGCTCTGAGCTCTTCATCAGCAGTGGGACTCTCAAGGCTAAAGGCTCATCTGGAGAGAAACATCGACACTCAACTGGCTAAATTTCAAAATGTGTCTTTTCCTCTCAGTTGTAGCCTCAAGTCTCCACTAAGCCGACGTTTCCACCCTCAAATGTGGAGCTTTTTTAGAAACAGTTTTCTGAGTCAAATCTGAAAATGCTGCATTCTGAATGGGCTTGTTAAGAAGCCAACTTTCTGTCATCTTAAAGGACCATACTGGCAATTTTACAAGTTTGAGCCGTATATATATATATATATATATATATGTACAATCCACACGTGTTATGTTACTGACAATCATTTCCTAAAATATACTACTTAAATATATTACTTTAGTGATAAATTTCAGGATTTTGTTTCTTACTTTCCAGGCTGACATTGGTTTCAGTTCATTACAGTATGCGATTGAAATCAATTTGTAGAAACTTGAAACATGATTAAGATACGTAATCTGTCATCATCACCATCGTCTATTAAGTTTTTTTGTCGATGTAAATTTATTTAACCAACCCAACACGGAGCTGCATGGAAGACAATGTATGTCGTCCTCCCTTTCTCTCTGTGTGTGTGTGTGTGTGTGTGTGTGTGTGCGTGTGCTTGCCCAAAGAGATGCAAAAAGTGTAATGGAGTAAAAAAAATGAGAGAAAAATAAGTAATTATTGCTCTGTCAGACAAAGACAACTGAAAAAAAGAGAAAATACCTTGTGTGTGTGTGTGTGTGTGTGTGTGTGTGTGCAGGTAAATCTCCATTGTGGGCCTCAGACGTACTGCCTTACACCACGCTGATGTACGGCAATGGACCAGGATACAAACTCATCAACGGCTCGCGCCCTGACCTCCGCAAGGTCAACACGAGTAAGACACACATTTCTGATCCCATTTACTTCCCCCACATTGAAAACTTTGGTTAAACTGGATTAAATGGTTCCATGCCGCCGGATATAACATCTCCATGCCTCTTTTCCAGAAACCAAAGACTATGTGCAGCATTCGGCCGTGCCCACAGAGTCCGCCACCCACAGTGGAGAGGATGTGGTCGTGCTGACCAGGGGGCCCATGGGTCATCTCTTCCAGGGCGTCCAGGAGCAGAACTTCATCGCCCATGCCATGGCCTATGCTGCCTGTGTGGGCACCGACCTGACGCACTGCAAGGAGCCGTTTCAGACGAGCCCGTCTCTGACTTACACCACCCTCAGCAATGGGGGGGCTCACGGTTCAGCGTTTTGGTTCAGCACCCTCCTGACTCTGTCGCTTACATTGCTAATGTGATTTTATATGCCCTTTCTCTGTTTAATCCTATTGATGTCTTGCCAGTTGACACATGAGGGAGGTCAGAGGTCAGAGGTCAGGGTCACAATTCAACAGACAGTGGTTAAGTGACTTGCTCAAGGACACTTCGGCTTTTTGAGCCTTGATTATTCTGTTGCTGACCTCTCACGTTTAGACAAAGTGAATGAGGCTGTTTGATATAAAGAATCCTAAAGGTGGTGCAAAGGACCATACCGATGATTTTGCATGTTTGAGCCCAATATATACACTCCACATACATATTAAGTTACTGACAACCATTTCCCAAAATACTCTATTTTAGCTGTAAATTTTACAATGTTTTTCCTACCTTCCAAACTGCCACTAATTTTACTTCATTCCACTATTACAGTAAAATCAACTTGTAGAGACATGAAAGTCACTTGAGATACATAATCCACCACAGCAAATAACATGTCTATTACCTTTTTTTTGACAAAGTAACTTTGTTTTACTGATCCAACATGGAGCTGCATGGAAGACAATGTATGTCTCCACCAGGAAATATAGTCCCTAATATAGGAGAAGACGGCTTTTACAGAGAAATTAAAAACGACCGCCTCTTCTACATTCAGACATACATGTTAGCAGGTGAAATGTTGAATTTTAAGTTGGGTGTATCACCTGAACATTTGAGTTTGAAAGATTTGGGATTTGACAAAATAATAGGAAAACTAAAATATGGCTTTATGGTTTAGAAATTGGTTGTCAGTAACTTGTATGCAGGTAGTGGGTGATAGTGGTAATATAGGGCTTAAACATGCAAAATCACCAGTATGGTCCTTTAAGATTGATGAAAGGAAGTTTGGAAGAATCCTGAATAATTAAAAAAGACCTGAATAATAACATATTTTGTTTTGGTTCTTGAATGAAAATTCATCTTGCTTTTACACTCTGTTATTAATGCCATTAAAGTTCGCATAAAGAGGTGGTTTGTCACTTTATCCATATAAACTTATATATATGTGTAAAGTTTAACAATGTACGTAATGTATTGACAAGTCCCTCATATTAAAAAAAAAAAAAAAANTTAAAAAAAAAAAAAAAAATCTTAGTTTTAAATGTACTTTTACGTGGACTGAAACAACTGAGGAAAATTTTTGCACATAATATTCACACACACATGGTAAATAATATATTCAATGTGGGATTCAATCCAATAAAAACTACAGTTGGATATTTCAGCCAAGTTAATATTTACAAATAAAAACCTCTTTGAACATACTTACTTCATCCGTATATTAATGCATATTTAACAATAAATATGGTTTCAAACAACATGGTTCAATAAACAGGTTTATACTGTACATATTCCTCTTTCCTGAAAAATTATTATCTTGTAAGGGTGCAATATATCAAACCATACGGGAATGATTTAATAGTTTTGCATATTTGCTATTTCACACAATGGGTGTTAATTTTGTTTGTCCACATGGTTTTACTTTATAAAAACTGTAATTTTACCACCCTGCGATATAAGATATGTAACAAAATGACTCTTTTGATCTGCTCCTCTGATATCCACAGGGCTAACCGAGGTAAGGTGGCTGAGTTTGATGACATTACTACAGAGTGCATTAATAATGCAAAATATTTAAAGATCATCTATTTATATCCTTGGATGACAGATTGTGGTAATTATTTTGGACATCTGTTGGTGTTTTTAATTTATTAAACATGACTTCAACCTGCTTGTACTCATTTAGACAGGCTGGAGGGCATCGTTTTTTTTTTTTTTTNTTTTTTTTTTTTTTGTTTGTTTGTTTTTTTGTTTTAGATGATACACCTGTTCCCATGCTGCACACACACACACACACACACACACACACAGTCATGACTCATTTGCAGACTGGATGAGATTCTCATTCAGTCTCTTGCTGCAGATAGCAGATGATCCCAACCTGGATCGAGCCCTGAAGTCATTCTGTATTCACGATGTAATCCACGATTTAGTATGTCTGTTATTTGTATTGCTGTCTGAATTCCATCCATCCGTCCATCCATCTGTCTGAATTCCATCTATTCTCTCATCCTGTGTTGGGTTGCAGGGGGGTGGGGTGGGGATGGAGCCTATTCCATTCCATAATGCAAGAGGCGAGGTACGACCTGTGCAAGTCAAGTCTATTTGTAAAGCCCAATATCTCATACAACGGTTCAAACGGCTTTACAGGCCCATGCATTAACGGTTCCTGACCCAGCCCAAGCTCTCTAAGAAGACGAGGAAAAACTCTCTAAAAAACCTTATTATATAAGGAAAAAATGGAAGAAACGTCAGGAGAGGCAACTCAAAGAGAGATTCCCTCTCCTGGAATGACTGGGTGTGCGATAGGAACCGTACAAAGCAGAGAAAGTACATGAAACATTAAACATATATATAAGAGGGATAAAACAGCAAACAAGAAGAAAACCATATAAATATAAAACAATGGAGAATAAAATACCTCCAAGAAAAAAAGACAGAAAGAGAGAGAACAAGACAGAGAGAGAGAGAGAGAGAGAGAGAGAGAGAGAGAGAGAGAGAGAGAGAGAGAGGAAGAGAGGTAGATAAAATAGCAAATAAGAAGAAAACCATATAGATGGAGAGATGTAGATATAGATAGATAGATAGATAGATAGATAGATAGATAGATAGATAGATAGATAGATAGATAGATGCAGCGTTGACACAGACAACTGGCAATTAGGGGTTTCGACCTCACCTGACCTTTGGAAAGGAAGCCCACACAGTGCAAACCAGATTCAAACCCAGGATCTTGTTGTTGTGAAGGAAGTGCGCCCCATTGATCCTACGTGCTGCTCCTTTCTAAATTCCCTCCTGAGAAATATTAAACTCATAGTGGAGTTGAGTTATCCCACAATGCAACGTAAAAAAGGAGCCGACTTGAGATGATCACTAATGCACTTATCTTGTCAGGGCTCATGGGTGGTTGGAGTATCCCAGTATGCACTGGGCAAGAGGCACTAAAGGACCATACAGGCGATTTTGCATATTTAAAACTGATATATATAACCCCGTACATGTTATGTTACTCACAACCGATTTCCAAAACATAAAACCGCATCTTAATCTTCCTGTTATTTTCCCCAAATCCCCTAATCATTCAAAATCAAATGTTCAGGTGATACTCACCTTAAAATTCAAAGCCTTCTAACACTTATGCACAGTTGTTTTAATTTCTCAGTAATAGCCATCTTCTTCTGGGACTATATTTCCTGGTGGAGACATACATTGTCTTCCATACAGCTTTGTGTTGGATCAGTTAAATAACATTACATCGATAAAAAAAACTTAATAGACATTGTGTTTGCTGTAATGGATTACTTACAGTATCTTGTGCGTGTTTCGAGTCTCTACAAGTTGATTTTAATAACGTGCTGGAATGAACTTAAACCAATGACAGTCTGGAAGGTAGGAAAAAAAATCTATAATGTAATGCTCCAGCAGTATGTTTAGGGAATTGGTTTATCAGTAACATAACGTACAAGCGGGTTGAATGTGTTGGGTTCAAACATGCACGATCACCAGTATGGTCCTTGAACAGAAGGTCTCCAGTCTCTCACAGGGCTTTCAGGTTTCACATGTACAACAATTCTCACAGCAAATATTTGTATTTGTCATAGCAGGTATAATTAATTACATTAATGATGGCTTTGTTTTATTTCAGGGCACCTGTGAACCAGCATGTGTGGTACCAAAGCCCTGAAACTGAATTTCTGATCCAACCATACAGCTCTAATAGCCTGCAACAGTTCATGCAGGGAGTCATTCCTATGCTCCCATGATCCTATGTTCCCCAGCTCTATATAGCACAATAGAGCACATAATGAGTTAGGGTTAGGATTAGGGCTGGGGTTAGTCTGTTAACACACTTAATGTGTGTTAACAGAATATTGAACTGGGGAACATAAGACACTGGGAACATAGATATTTTCCCTTCATTTTTCCTTTAGTGTTGCAGTGAATAACAGTCACTTTATACATTTAGGAGCTGTGGTTCAACTTAGTGGCACAGTAAGGATAACATCGGCCCTGTGCCTTCCTGTAGCTCTGACCCTGCACATAAAACCCAGTCCCACTGCAGGTTAAGAAACTTTACCAGGGGTGTTTTACTAATGAGGGATACAGGATGATGATGATGACAAATGGCAGTTCTGGAAAATATATATAAGACAACAAGTTTAAGTAAACTTATTGAAACAAACTGTATTAGCTCTACTAGCATTTGTAAGTCTGTATGTTTTTTTTCGCAAATAAAGAGCAAAGAAATGAGCATGTTTCTAAGATGCACTGTGATCGTTATGCTAGGAACATGAAAAAGTGAAGTCACTTAAAAAGAAACTGAGGAGAGTATTAGCTCCTCTGCTGAGGATTTAATACATGGAGGAGCTAATACATGTGACATGGTGATTTTGGCTTCTTGTATTCTGCATCTCTGTAGTGACTTTGTTTGAGGCCATTTATGCTTTTGTAAATCTAGGGCTGCGTTCACATTGCTGGTCTTAAAGCTCAATTCCAATTTTTTAAATCAGATCCATTTTTTTTTGTTTTGATGGTTCATATTCATGTTTGTAAGTAACCTGTATCTGACACCAGTGTGAGATCCTAAACTGCCATGCATGTGCAGATTTAACTAAAATATGAGCCACATGTACAAGAATAACAACAACTGTATTTTTGTGTGACAGTACACGGGATGCAGTTTGTCACGTATTTTCGTGCATGTCGTTTCATATATAACACATATATAACACAACGTGCTGAAAATAACATTCAAACCAGTTTTACAAGGAGTTGTTAAGTGTAATTTTACTGTTGGTGACTGTGGCTCCAGAGTCTGGAGTCAGGAGCCGCTGTGTTCAGCCTGTGTGTGCTGCTGTGTGAATGTGCACATTACATCAGTGTCATCATTGCTGCATCACTGATGGCCTCGGGAAGTGAAGCGCTTTGCTGTTTTCTTTTTTAATATTTTCATGATGTCTGCAAGTGCGCCCCTGAAACATAAGAGGCAATCAAGATATAGGTCTGAGTGGGAGAAAGAATATCAGTGGGTCCCCTTCTCCCCATCCCATATTTTGCCAGAACATACTGTAGGTGGTAAGACTAGTACAAGCATATAGGATTATTTGTTGCGGAGGTCGGAAGACAATGCGAATGAGAGCGAGAAGGCAACAAAACACAAAATCCATAGCAACTGCTCTGTTAGCGGCTGTTACTGTACGTCAGTGCAGAGAGAGAGGTGGGTACGAGAGCGGAGCCAGCTATGGTGGGACCACCATGTTCAGAAATTCACAGAGGAACAGTTCACTGAAAACTTTCTGATGTATCCATATATATCCATATTTAAAACTTCTTCGTCTCTCCACTAACCTCCCTCGCTGTTGTTGCTCTCCTCCATATTTATTTTTACCGGGCTATGAGGTGCCGACACTGAATGAGGATGACATGCGATATGCGCAGATAAGTGAGATGTTAAAAAAATCAACATGAATTCCGATCTGACTGTCAGACAGTGCCACATAGCCAGTGATCAGATATGGATCGGATCTATAGGACCACATATGCAAGTGGCCTAGATCTGATATGAAAATAATCAGATTGGTTTGTTCACACTGCTGTGAAAAAATCAGATCTGAGTTACATGGAGGCAAAAAAATCAGATCTGGATTACTTCAGCATGTGATGTGAATGTAGTCTATGATGCAGCTTTTACAAAGGAACAAGAAACTAGGAAGAGCTGTTGGTCCAGTTTGTTACTGCTTTGTGGTTCAACTGACTTCAGGAGAAACATAACCGAATTGACCTGACAACAGAAAGATGTAAGAGTTGTTTATCTGTCCATTTCACTTGATTATTGTGCTCTTATAGTCCTGCTTTAGTTTTTTGTTTTTTTGTTTTTTTTAGTGCAACATCCATTTATTTCTTATTGTATGCTTTTGCCTAATTAAAAGAAAATTATCCTGGGTTTTACTGAACTTTCCAATTTTGTCATCTATTTTATTTCTGCTTGTATTTATTAATGTTATCCAGTATTTCATTTTTGACAAGATATTTTACTTTTACTTTATTGCTCTCACTGTCAGGCTTCAGTGATGCAACAGTTTATGACCAATCAGAGCTAAACAGTAGTCCCGCCCCTAGGGTCCTGTTTGGTAAGTCCCACAAGATGAACAGGTAACAGAAAATATACTGGAACTGAAACTGAAACTTCAATGGGACCCTTAGCCAAAAGAAAATGCAAAAGGTGCTATTTTTAGTCCAAAGAAGTGCCAAAAGGTTTAGTACTGTGGCAGTGGAAAATCTCTCTAAGGTCTTAAGCAGACAACAGGAAGTCTCCGTCTGCCACTGGAGACGATGGCTCTCCTGTTGGTTCTCGGGGTCAGAGCGTTCATCACTTTGTTCTTCTATGCTGTCTCTGTCTCTGCCAGACATCTCTTCATTGCTGTCTTTCCCTGTTTTTCCTTCAGGAAGGTTTAAATCCAGCTGTTTGACTTTCATGAGAGGATCCTCTGAAGTGTTCCACTTGTCAAGAAGCTGAATCTGCAGGGTCTTGATCAACACACCAAGAGCTTATTGTCTATGGAGCATTTTTTCAGTTGCTCTGAGTCAACCTTCTCTCTCTCTCTTAAGCCTTCAGTTTGATGGTCTGCTGCTCTTTTCATTCAGGACTGAAGTTTAGTCTATAAAACTGATCTCAAGTCCTGTTGGATCTGAAGACAAAAGGCCTCCGTCTCATCATGGCCTCATCAGCTGGAGGTTTTCAATTGTTCTGGGCTGTCTGAAGTAGCGGACAAGGAGTTTTCTGTCTCTGGTTGTAAAGCTAGAGTTCTCCTGACTGGCCCTGAACATGTCAGCTTGCCGGAGCTCTGGACAGCTAATTTTCCCACCTGGTCGTGTAGCTTGGCTGCTGTTTTCCTCATCACCCACACAGTTTATTTGATGGAACTCAGCACTTTATCTGTCTCTGCTGCTGTGAGCTTGTTTTCTTCTGCCGCCTGCAGCAGGATTCTTTTGGCTGAGGGGGTCCTGTTATTCAGCTGAGGAAACTGTGTGCTTGACAATCTGTCTGTTTTGTTCTGTAAACATGGCAGTCTCATGCAAACTTTCATGATATGGCACCCTATGCATATCTCCGTGCTGACCGCATTTGGAAATGAGAACGCTGCTAGTGATCTCATTTGTCTTTTGCTCTCATTTATAATTTCGACTTCGTGAATTTATTAATAGCCGTGCGAAACTGGGCGAATTTGCTAGATTTACAGTAGAGTGCACATAGACATTTGTGCAAGCAGGAACATCATTGTAAAAAATCTAGGTACCTTTCACTTGTCTAGATTCCGGATATTTGTTGTTGTTGCAGCTGCTCTGCCATCATGCTGTTGCTCTCAGCAGCTGTGAGAGAGAGAGGGAGAAAGAGAGAGAGAGAGAGAGAGAGAGAGAGAGAGAGAGAGATGTTTGCCATATTCATTATGTATCTGCACTTTTGATATACAGTAACAGTGTGTGGATATTTGCTGTATCCTGTATATGTGTTTAAACTTATAGTATAAAATGTTAATGTAGGCCAAACTCAAGCAAATGTAAAAAAAAAAAAAAAAAAAAAAAAAAAAAAANAAAAAACAAAAAAAAAAAACTTCTCTGTCATTAGTCATCACTCCACTTTATCCCCCCAAATCCATATCTGGGAAGTTTGGATGTTTTGGTGGAAGAATTGAAAACTGAACATTGCAACAAAGCCTGGTATTTATTCATTGTATGCCTCTGTTGCCTGCTCTTATAAAATGTAGATATTAACAGAGTTGCCAGATTATTCGTTTGGTTGACACATTACAATAAATCCTAAACACATTCATACCCTCAAGCTCCGCTGATGGCATTTCTAGTTTTCCCAGCACCATTAGATAAGCTCTGCAGTCGCATATTGCGCAACAGGCTCTCTGAGCTCCTGTAGCCCCATGCCTTTACACCTGCTGTCCTTTCGGTGGCGCTAGAGCACTATTACAAAACCAACCACGTGGCAAGGAAAGGGACGATCAGGCACCGGTTTTGAAGCGACTTTGGCGTGTTATGAAACGGATGCTCTGTGCTCACTGCAGGAGAAGGAATCTAAAGAAAACTGTAGAGTTCTGTGCTTTCACCTTCAAAATCCCTCAACACGACCAGATCCCAGAAAAGACAAAAATAACTCTTTCCTCCCACGTCTTAATGATGTTGATGATGATGATGATGATGATGATGATGATGATGATGATGATGATGAAGGAAGAGATATATTGTTTGAGTAAATATGTTCAACCTGCATTCAGTCATCCTCGTTTGGTGTCCACTGCGTAATTAGTCTTAATATACAGTCAATCTGGTGACCCGATGCCTGATGACAGGAAAAGATGATGCACCCACAGCATAACACCTGTGGCTCTCTCTCTCTCTCTCTCTCTCTCTCTCTTTCGCTCTTCTCTCCGCGCATTAACGCACAAACNTGGCTCTCTCTCTCTCTCTCTCTCTCTCTCTCTTTCGCTCTTCTCTCCGCGCATTAACGCACAAACGCAGGATTATAAAACTTAAACTGGCTTGCATGCCATCTAACTAGTGTCTTTTAGTGTCGTTTCTCAGCAAAACTTGAATTATATCTTCTGAAAAAAAACAAAAAAAAAACAAAAAAAAAAAAANTTAAAAAAAAAAAAAAAATCAAAGCTCCTGCATCTAAGGTCAATTAAACTTCAAATCTCCTTCGTGATATTTCTGATCTGTGATGACTGACAGAACATGCGCCAATCTGACACATTTGCAAACAACTAACATCATTGAACATGCAGGTCCCCAATACTCCCACACTTGCAGATTTTAAATATGTGCTTTATCTTTTCTCTCCTTGGTTTCACACAGCACTGCACCCACGGATGGATCAAACGCAATAAAAAGCTTTATGCATATGCACCACACTTCAGAAGTAGCCAAGACTAAAATACCCGTTTAACACCCATTCAGTTTCATCACCGTGTTTGGGGATGAATTGTAAATGATCTCCGTGCAGTATGTGAACTCTGTGGAGCTGTTCTCCAGTAACAGATAATAGGCGCAGTGGAGAAGTGGGTCCGCGTGGGTCAGCAGCTCTGCCAGGCTATATGTTTGGAGTCCTGGTGGGCGTTGAGAGACAGAGGAAGACTAAAGATGCTTCAGTGTAGGTTTGCACGGAGACAAGAGTGGGTCATTTACAATTAGGCCACCGTGGTTAGTCATAGGTTAGTCTGAGAACACGCATGAACAATGTCAACCTTATATTTTTAGTAATGGTGGGTTTGCATGGGCTTGTAGGTCGTAAAGAGCCCACGCCTATATGGAAAAGTGAAAATAGGCTTGATGGCCTGAAACATGATATGCCACTGTCTTTACACATGTTTTATGCGATGTAATGACGTCACTATTATTAAACGATATAATAACCTGAGATGTGTAAATCCTGGAGACATTTAGAAACCCTTTCTTGTTCGATCGATGGGTTTTTCTCCAGAGAAGACTGGTAGATTTCGGGCCTTGCACAGACTTTTGGAAGGGAAGATGCTTAAAAAAGGGCAACCCCCTACTCCCGCTAAATGAAAAACTCCACAAATGCCAATTACATTTTACTTATTTATTATTCTAGAACTTATTGTTTTTATTTCAGAACTTTTAAATGTGCATAAAACGGAAATTAAATAATTAAAAAAATAATAAAAATAATTTAAAGTTCTTTTTTTAAAGTAACTTAAAGCTTAAATCATTTTATTATGAAATAAGTCACATACAACATATTGTATAAAACTACCTAGCGAACAATATTTCAGTTTCAGTATGACATCCATCCACCCATTTCATAAATTTAGCTATTTATTCATCTGATAGGGATTATGTTGGTCTACTAGTTCTATTTTAATGTTCGGCATGGAAACATTACAATTAGCGTGTTTTATTATTATTAATTTTAGGAGTTTAGAAGAAAATGTAGAAACCAGAGAAGTCAAACAATCTCCAGTCAATCAGTCAAAAGAAAAGTTTTATATATTAGAACAAGGATGTAACTTTTTATTTTTCATAAAACTTTGTTTTTTATTTATTTATTTATTTATTATTTATTTTAGCTATGTTAATCAGATCATTCCAGATCATTCTGGAATGGCAAGTTCATTGAAAACATATCTTTAATTGCGACTTTTTTTTTTTTTTTTTTTTTTTTTTTTTTNGGTTGGTTGGTTGGTTGGTTGGTTGGTTGATCAGTCATTGACTGATTGATTGATTGATTGATTGATTGATTGATTGATTGATTGATTGATTGATTGATTGATTGTCAAAGTTTAGGTTGATGAAACTAACCTGTCCGGTTTTTCTCCTTTAGCTTTACCACTGGCCTATGGGTGTAGTTTTGTGTGTCTGACGGCGCTGCCTGGTGAGCCCACACACACACATACACACACACACACACACACCCAGAGAGAGAGAGAGAGAGAGAGAGAGACCTCGGAAGAACAGATGGTCATCAACAAGCGCCTGCAGAAGGGATGGCACCCGTTTCTGTTTACAAAGTCCCGATACGGTCTGCCGCAGGAAGAACCGTGCCGTACACTTTGGAAATGTGATGTGCTGCGTAATTGCGCAGCGTTATTTGTTGAGCTTCTGCCGGTCAGGCGACTTCATGTATCGGCTTAGTAGTTTTTCACGAATAGCTTGTGTCAAGCGTGTGTCACTGTGTAAACGATTATTTTAGTCATACCGTAAGTTTCACCCACCACACCGTACAAGGCACGCATGGCGAGTTTATAGATTGCCATGGCAACGCGTTCTCCGGCGTCTGTTGGCTGCATTCAAATAAGGCATGTATAACTGCTTACGGTAAGTATTCTTCCCACACCAAGGCTTTCATTTAAACTCTCCATGCTATGTGTTTCGCTGTGGACATTTGTTTATGTAGAATTAAATCACCTCTGAGATAATTCGCATATGTAGTTGATGGAAACGCGCATCAATACTTTCTTGAATCCAGTATTCGGAAATGCGCATGAAATATGCGAAACATCTGGATAGAAACCCACCTAGTGTTAGAGATCCCCCTATCTTACATCAGTGGTTTGTTTATTGTGTTTGAGTTATGTTCGTATCATAGACCGTATAGGTTCGTATGAAATAAATTCCTCATTATTGAGCTCATATTACCTATATTGTTCAGCTCACAGCTGTCAAAATCCCTCATTCAGTTCCATTTAATGCGCGGCGTCCCGCTACTGCTGTCAAAATAATAACATTTTGTAGTAACACGCTAAAAGAATGTTTTGGTTTTTTTTTTTTGTTTGTTTGTTTTTTTTAATATACCTTTTACCTGGCCAAAAGGGCTCTATTGACATGAAATCCAAAAGGACAGATGGTCAAGCCTGGGTAGATTGTAGACTATGTATAAATGAATTAATCTCTCACCTTTCACGTAAATCGTTTTTCGCTGCTGTTTCTTATATTAATCTGGGTTTATTAGATTAATTAGTGATACAGATTGAGATCAGATGTTTCTTATACTCCACAGCGTCACCTGCATATTCACTGATGCAGATAATAAAGAAAGGCAACTCTACTTGACACAATTTGCCTCTTCTGTAAATGCATCACTAACTCCTCCCTCAGGCTGGCATGTAAGGAGACCAGCCAATCACATCTCATTCCGCGTGTACCTAGCGGGGAAAAACAGCAAAAGGAGGCGGAAACTATTTGGGATGTATATAAGCAGGTTTAAGTGGGATTTTTGTATCAATGTACTCCATCCGATGGTTGGCGACATTAGAGCGCACACAGTGCGCATAGGTACCGGACACCTGTGCTGGCGTGTGGACTTGACAGGCAGTGACCGAGAGGGAAAAGCCGAGATCCTGCCCTGCCAGGCCGGGAAACAAACCCATGTTGCCGCGGCTTGAGGAGCGCTGTCCATCTGCTGTGGTGCTGAACCGCAGGACGCGACCCTTCACCCGGTGACGTAGAGCTGAGGGCACCCAGCCAGAGACACAAGACTGCAGCTGAAGATACTAAAAAAAAAACAAAACAAAACACAAAAATCTGCATGAAGATTAGGTTAAATGGATTTGAAGCGAGTCAAAAACACTCAAGAAACATAAAACGCGGAGCCGATTTGATGGCTGGACTCCCCGCCGCCCTTGGCGTCACTCCGGCGTTCTGAGCTCACAGCGGCACGCTGCCGCTTCCTACCGGAACCCAGCGGAACCTCCGTGCATGGCGAGAGCAAAAGAGCCGTTCGATTAGTAAGGTACGCTCGGCATCTTTTACACAAGGAATTGGGGGAAACACATTTTTAATACTGCTCTTCTAAAAGGCTCTACATGCAGCTGCGAAAATGGGCTGTATGAGCTCCAAAACTCCAGTTGGTAAGAGTTGTTTTTTTTGTTTGTTTTTTGTTTTTTTTAATTATGTTCTGGAGCCTGATATACTCGCATTTGTTTTTCTGCAGCCCCTCTTGGTTGCAGAGGCTGCGAGTGGATTTGGGTGCTTGTGACACACAGCATGCTGAGAAATATGATAACGCTGCTGAGTCATATGCACATAAAACGAATAAGGCTCCATAACTATAATATGCCATTTAGCGAACAAGAATGACAAAGATTTGGGTTTGTTGGCGTTTGTTGGAGGGAGGGAGGNGAAGCGAGGGGGTCTGGTTGCTGCAGTCTAAACATCGCGATGCTGCGAGAGTTGCAGGAAGCTTTTTCAGCGAGCACCCAGTCAGAAACACTGGAGACGGAGGCGCCGCTGACACCGTTGAGGGACGCGCCGTTAAACGATTTCATATATGTGACAAGATGGTTCTGACTGCGCTGACCCAGTTTAGCTGCAAGGTAGGACACATCTCCTCTCATCCACGCACACGCGATCACGCAGATTCTTCAGGTGCATAAGGCGCTATGACAGGGAATTTAGGAATAATGTCATCTTGGTGTAAAAGTACAGAGATTAGTTTGCACTTGCATATACATATATAGGCTATATCAAATTTAATTGAACTTCATCGAGGCACACAGAGCAGCAGAACATGTCCTTGTTGCCAAGAAACAAGCTCCCTGTTGTCACCGCATCTATTCGTGCTCTCACGGTTGTTTACATCTATGCCGTGTCTCCCATCCCTCTACCGGTGCTAAACGTCGCCGTTGACTTCGTCTCTTCCTGCTGTCCAGACCTGTGGTATGTGCCTCCCGTTGATATCCCACATTTGTTACCTCCTGAATATAGCATCCATATATCAGACATACTCCACATCATCCATCCATCCATCCATCCATCCATCCATCATCCATCCATCCATCCATCATTTTACTAATTTTCCAGACGTGATCGCTTGTTCTTTCGGTGCTGTGAATGTGACATGCAACCTTCCAGGCGTCCTTCCAAAATGAGATTTTATCCCTCATATCTGTGGATAGATCCACATTGGCTCCGGCTCTAATTGGTTGTGTAATCTGCTGCTGTCTGCTCTCACTTGATGATTATGGCGCCTTGCCACATGTCTCCTTGTAGCAAAGTGCGTGAGGACACGGCACTATCCACACCCCCCGTGGCGCTGCCGTTTCTCTCCACGCTTTATCGAGAGTGTCGCTAGATAGCAGCCACCTGTTTGATTCTAATATTTAGCCTGTATGTGTGACATCAGAAGGCGGCTTGTGTTGACCTAACTATGCTGATTGCCTCACAAATCCCTCAGAGAGGCTGAGACATGAGAGAGAGAGAGAGAGAGAGAGAGAGAGAGAGAGAGAGAGAGAGTTGCAAGGTCTCTTCACCTGCAGTTTCCACGACANTTTTTTTTTTTTTTTTAAGTAATAAATTAATAAATATATAATGAAATATAATAAAGCAATAGATTGTTTGCTCTGGGGGGGAGAGAAGAAGACCCTAATAAAGTTCCTCCTCCATCTTCGAAAGATCATAGTCTGAGGAAGGAGATTAATTAAGATAAAAAAAAGACAGAACAAATTAACAAATGCGATGCCACAGATGTAGGAAAGACGACTGCAGACTCTCACACAGGAACCCACAAGTTCTTTTAACCTCAAATCTGATAGTCATCGCAAATCCAAGACACAGATTGAATAGACTGAATATAGATTAATATAGATTGAATTCTTCCATTAAAGCTATGATGTCTTGTGTTAGAACGTTTGATCGCATCGTCTTCTCCTATTTCATCAATTTATTTCAAGTCTTATGCCTATACATACATGCCATTCATCATATCCTTGGTCTGGCTCTGGATCAAAACCATGGACTAATGGCTTCTGCGTTGTGGATCCGTGGCCAAGATGATAAAAGACATTTGTGTTGAAGCTGATGCGCAGTTTTGGGCAAAATCTTAGGCTGCAGTGTGTTGCATTAAAAAGCTATAACCCTGCTCAAACTAAGAGCTTTCATTCCCGGGAGAGGCAACCTCTCCCCTCTCACAACCCCAAGCTGTGGCGATCCCTGCGAAATGTGAGCATTCCTGGGGAATTTGGTGCTGACGTGTCAGCAAAAACTCCTACTGCGTTTAAAGAAACATACAGACGATTGTGCATGTTATGGTCTAATACAATCCACATGCAAGTTATGTTACTGACAACCATATTCTAAAATATACTACTTTAGCGGTGCATTTAGATTTTTTTTCTCCAGACTTACATTGGTTTCAGTTCATTCCAGTACGCTTTTAAAATCAACTTGTAGAGATTTGAAATGTGCATGAGATACGTAATAGACATCAGCAAAGAAGATGTCTATTAGGTTTGTTTGTTGAAGTACCTTTATATAAATGATCCACAGAGCTGAACCACCCGATCGGAAGACAATGTCTCCGCCAGGAAATATAGTCCCAGAAGAAGACGGCTTTTACCGAGAAATTAAATAAAGGCTGCCTTCTACAATCATGCATAAGCGTTAGAAGAAGGCGAAACACTGAATTGTAAGGTGGGTGTATCACCTGAACATCTGATTTTAAAAGATTAGGGGATTTGAAAAAATAACAGGAAAACTAAAATACTCTTATGTTTTGGAAATTGTTTGTCAGTAACGTATATGCGGGTTGTATACGTTGGGCTCAAACATGCACGACCGCCGGTATGCTCCTTTAAGGGAGCAGTGGGACTCCGTGCGTGTAGGGGCTCAAATATCTCCAGTGAATGCCACATTCTGCACATCAGTCTCACGCTTTACAAACGCGGACACGCGTCTTTCACTCCTCCGAACAATACTTTCATTGACCGAGGTGGCCTAGATTCAACGACACAAAGCACACCAGGCATCTGATCTCATCACAGCCAATTAAACAGCAGATATTGGATTCAGCTTGTGGGCAACTTGAGCTGGGAGAGCTAAACGGCAGGTCTTTGACCCGCAGGGTGAGAGACTGGTCTTGATATTGGGCTCAATATCTGAGATGGGTGCTGGCGACTAATCGAACAAGCGGTTGTTCCTTTCACAGAGAGTAACTAGAAACGCATCCCTGCAGCGGAGGTCTGGAAAGAGGAGCTAGGCACTGACATTTAGAGGCCCACCACTTAATCTCGTTTTGTCAAATCGGATTTTAGAGAGTGTCGCGCACGCACGGGGTTACGCGTGGGTTAGTGGCTGACGGGAGCTGTCCAGGTGCTGAAATNTGTCGCGCACGCACGGGGTTACGCGTGGGTTAGTGGCTGACGGGAGCTGTCCAGGTGCTGAAATGCTCTGCTGGGCACTTCCTTGAGGGCCTCCTTCACATAACAGGCTGAAAGGACAAAACCGGAAATTTTGCATATTTGAGCCCAGTATATATGATCCACATACATGTTGTGTTACTGAAAACCTTTTTGCAAAATATGCTTCCATGCAGAGCGGTAAATATTAGAATTGTTTTTCCTGCCTTCCACACTGTTATTTGGTTTCAGCTCATTTCAGTAAGCTATAAAAATCAATTTGTAGACTTGAAATATGATTGAGAAAAGTAATGCATCACAACAAACACGACCTCTATTCAAGTTTTTGATGTGGTAATTTTATATAACTGGTCCAACAAAGGAGCTGCATGGAAGACAATGTATGTCTCCGCCACGGAATATAGTTCCAGCAGACGATAGCTTTTAGATGGCCATCCCTGCTACATTCATACATACATACATGTAAACAGGTAAAATGTTGGATTTTAAGATCGGTGTATCACCTGAGCATTTGATTTAGAAAGATTGGAGGAACTGGAAAAATAACAGGAAAAACTAAAATACGTTCTCAAGTTTTGGAAACTGAACAGTAATGCATCGTGTATGGGCTTATACATGCAGAATCGCTGGTATTGTCCTTTAAAATGCTCATTACTTTTAGCATCCTCTCTGGTTGTAATTAGGTAAAACACATGTTAATTTTGTGTCATAAACTGAAAAGGCCTCTCTGTAATATTCCATTACATGACATTTGCAGTCAAAGGGTAGACTTGGTCACATTTGGACAAGATTTATACACCTTGAGCACGGTTTTCATTATCCACACACAGAGATGGTATTTTAATTAAAGGTTTAAAGAGTCCTAGAACTCCATGTGCACTGTGGGTCGTGCAGCGTGTCCCTGTTGACATGGTCTGTTCACATCAGAGGAAAAGTGGAACGGGGTGGTAAAGGGTAGCACAATGCTGACACAGGCATGGCGTTGTCCCTTATTCTGTGCTTTATATACTGCTTTGCTCCTTTTGACTAACCAGAACAACTTCATAAAATACCCAACAGGCTTTAGCTGCAGCCGCGGCCTTTCCTGCATGACACGGCATGGCTTTAAAGTGCATGGAAGTGTAGATCTCCATGTCTGCCCGCCTCCCAAGTCCTATTATCTCACTACAAGAAAGGCAAATAAGAGCATAACCTGAAATATTCTTAGCATACACTGTGAAAAAGGGTGGATTCCTTTAGTTAGAACAGTGAACAAGGCTGTAATGATTTTTAAACACTTTCTAGAAAGGTCCTTTATGTAAAAGATTCTGTTTTGGTACAAACTAAAAGATGCATTTAAAAATAACCATTATGGAAAATGAATAATATTCCCAAATGTAGGTACTGGTGCTGTGACTGACAGTTTTTCACAGTGGTTCTCAATTCGGATTTAACACTGATATTGTTTTTATTCCATGGCAGTTACACAGCAATGATGACCTTAAGGGACCATACAGGCAATTTTGCATGTTTAAACTCAATAAATACAAAGCAAACAAGTTATGTTACTGACAACCATTTTCCAAAACCATTTTCCTGTCATTTTTCCAAATCTACTAATCTTCCAAAATGAAATGATCAGGTGGAAGGGAAGGGACGTTTTTAATATCTCGGATTCTCCGTAATGTGCCCTCTTCTCCTGGGACTATTTTCCCTGGCGGAGACATACATTTTCTTCCATGTTGTGTTAGACAATTAAATACATCGATTAAAAATAATAATAATAATAGAAGTCCTTTTAGCTATGATAGAACCTCGTTTGAAGTCTCTACAAGTTAATTTTAATAGTTTAGTGGAATGAAATGAAACCAATGGTGGTCTGGAAGGTAGGAAAAAATAATTCGATTAGCAAACTCCAGCAGTCTGTTTTGGAAAATGGCTGTCACGAACATGATTGCAAGTTGTTGGGCTCAAACATGCGAAACCACATGTATAGTCCTTTAAAAACTTCCTTACACACTGTATGTATACAACTTGAGCAATTGGCCGGTGTGTTTATGAGGTTTTAGTTTTGGGGAGACTGCAGTGAGATACCGCAACATTACATTCCCTTATCCTGCCGTGACGACCCTGCGGACGCATGAGTTGGCATGACATCAGTTCTGATAACGAGACAAACGATGAGTCGGCTATTCTTGCTCCAATATTAAAAAAAAATACAAACCCAATATTATGAAAATGACCTTTCATTGCCACATTGAAACAAAAAGCGATTGAACTGAAGCGTCTTGTCATAATGTTGCTTTATTTGAGAGCGAGAATGCCGCTCGGAGCTGCTATGAGCTGCTGCTGCTGCCGCTGCTGGTTTTCTGGAACCTTCACGTGCGCTCTCTTCCTCCTGACAGTGGCGGTTGACGGTGCGTTGCGCGTGGACTGGAGCGCGTCAAGCTCCGCGTCTGACGTCGCGCTTTTGGGGAGCACGCGGACCTGCTTGGCGCGCAGACTGTTTGTGACAGCACCTTTGGGCGCACTGGACTTCAGCCAGGTGCTATTTTTCTTTCATTGTTCTTCATTTAGCTTGGGGTAATTTTACCCTGTGCAAAACGCCATTTTAAAGGAATACTCACTCAAAAATGTTAATTTAAGCATCAATTAACCTAATCCCGTAGTTTGGTGGTCAGGTTAGATCTGTTTATTGGGTCGGAGAACGGTGTACGTCTAATTTGATATCAGAAAATGATTAATACAAGTTTATATGATACGATGAAAAGTTTATATGATCAGTTTTATAATGGCAAGATAATAATAATAATAATAATAATAATGATAATAATAATAATAATAATAATAATAATAATAATAATAATTTTATAAAGCTTGTCCATATTGTGGACTGTGGAATATCTAGCAACCTTTTCTCCTGTTAATAATAACAAAAAAATAATACTATTGTTGATATAGTGATGATTAGGCCAATTAAATTAAGGGAAAAATGTAGCAGACGATTTTATGTTGCTTGTTAAATGTTTTGCTTAGTAAAACAGTGTTAAAATATTACTTTTGCTAGTAAAGAATAAGCCAAAACACTGGTTCTCAAATTGTGGCATGCACACCACTGGTGGTACTTCAAACAACCCCTGGTGGTATACCAGATGATTCTTGCAATTTCTGCAGAGAATCAAAAGAATCAATGGAAATTCTGTTATTGTGGAAGATTGTCCACAAATATAAATGGGTTTTATTAAGTTTCATTTATAATAGTCTGTCACAGTAATTTACAAATACATCTTACTGTACCAGAGTGTTTGAACTGTTCATTTCACAAAAGGCTAAAATACTCTTAGTCCCATTGCAAATCACTGGGCAAAGATCACCTTAGACTTTGAGAAATCTTGTATCAGAGTTTGAAAATCTGCACACTGGATTATTATTTCACTTTTAAGGCAAATCTGATTAATTTGATAGAGCAAATCTCCTAGAAGGCCACTTTTCTTGCTGCAGAGGCTATGTGGAAACGTGTGTAAGTTACCTTGTGTGATGTTAGCGAGGCTACAGTTAGTTTATTATAAATTGGACGTCTATCATTTAGCTTAATCATAAATGACAGTTTCTCTGAATTGATCGATCTTGGAACTAAGTAATTCACCATGTGAAGCAAAAAATTATTTTCTCAACCTTTCCTGGTTTAATAATTACCTAATTAACCAAGCCGTCCAACTGTTTAATATGTGATTAAACCCTGGGTTCTCTCTCCATTTTGGCTTTCATTAATGCTCATCAGTTAGTTTCTAATTATTTGCAAGTCATTCACTATAATTAGCAATTAATTTTTAATTTCAGATTTTAAATAGAATCTCAGTGGCGCAGAATGTAATGCATCTTGCCTTTGGAAAAAAAAACTGAAATAAAGGTTCTCTTGAAGGGTTTTGCACAGCTGGACTGGCTGCTCTGGTAGTGCTGCATAACTGGATTAACTCAGCTGTGTTTCATTTGTGGCTCCTTCAAATGTTTCTTTAAAAATCACTTTCACTACAAAGGACACATTTCCTTTGTTCTGCTGCCATCAGAGTTTCTGACCAGTTATTTGTGGGGCTGGCATATGGTAATGGCAGGTCGACTAAAGCGCAGCTTTCATGCTGCCAGGAAGACCAGCCAAAAATCTGCTGTCACTGTCAATAAATAGCTCCGTGTAGCGATGAATATGGAACCATGCTGCATGTAAAAAAGAAGAGGGCTGTATGCTTTTTGGTCTGGGTGGTGATTTTACAAGGAAGAGCCACTTCAGATTTGTCAAAAATAGTCAAGATTTTGTCAGATTCTAGAGGATCTTTTAATAATGCTGATCGTTTTTGTATTGCAAGTCTAAAGGAATCGTTTAAGCAAGATGCTGGGAGAGAACCATCCCAAAAGTTTTCTTCATAGAATGAAAAATCAGGTTTTTCTTGCTGCTACGTAGCCTATATGTCTGTATTGGTAGAGCACAGAATTGGTCTGGGTTTAAAGGACAATACCAGTAATTTTGCAAATTTGAGCCCATTATATACAACTCACATACACGTTATGTGATAACTATTTCCCAAAAGATGCTACTGGAGTGGTGAATTTTAGAATTGTTTTTCCTTCCAAACTGCCACTGCTTCCAGTATGCAATTAAAATCAACTTGTGGATACTTGAAATATGCTGAAGATAAGTAATCCATCACCGTGAACATGATGTCTTTTAAGTTTTGTGTCAGTGCACAATCCAACATAGAGTTATACGGAAGACATATGCTGTGCCAGAGACATACATGTCTTCCGTGTAACTCCTTGTTACCGAAAAATTAGAAACAACCATTTCTTCTATAATTGGGTGTATGTGTTAGCAGGCAAAATATTGAATTTTAAGGTGGGTGTATCACCTGAACATTTAAATTTTACATTTAATGACACATGCAAATGGGTATTATTTATATGGCTTAAACATGCAAAATCATTGGTATGGAACTTTAAGGCTGCTGGTGGAAAGGTTGTAATTGACTTAAAGGTGGCAATGGCAATAATGATGAAGAAGATGACGATTGCACCTTGTCTATTTTATCCATCATTGCGCACCATCTGGACATGAATTAGATGCATCACAGCGAGCCAGTCAGGTAATGATTAGCAGCGGCTAAATGATCCATTATGACATGCAGACTCTCACTGTTCACCAGTGGGCCTGTTACTGAAAACTGCCATCTGAGAGAAACAGGCTGATCCAATCACAGCTCCTTCAGTATAGAGCACGGTTTTCACCTTTAGGATGCAAAAAAAAAAAAAANAAACAAAACAAACAAAAAAAAAACAAAACATAATATGCATGTTTGGTCAGATTTAGTCAGATGAGAAGATATTTTGTTTATGCTGAAGTTATTATCACCACCAAGGAGGTTATATTTTCAGCTGCTTGACTTGATTAGTTGATTGTATGCAGGATTATTCAAAATGCTCTGAAGTGGTTTTGACTTAACTTGGTGAAAAGGTGAGGCATACCCACTACATTTTGCTGCTAATCAGGATCCAGACATGGATCCAGGATTGAAGATGAATCCTTAACACTGGGAGATATAGCATTTTAAACATATTTTTGTTAATTTCTTCCAAAATAATACACCAATCGATGCAAAAATCAAGCATATCATCCCATGATATCTCCAAATAGTTGCATTTTGATCCAAGTCAGGATAAATTTTGCGAACTATTTTACCTTGTCACAAAACAAGTCATATTGATATTGTAGTCCTTTCTTCTTCTCTTTAGGGCAGCTACATGGTTCAGTGGTTACCTCACAGAGTTTAAATCCCATGCTGACTCTATTCTACAATAGGAATGAGACCTAATGAGTGCCCTGCTAGTTCCCTGTGTGTCCATCCACATAAGCAAAATGCTCTAGTGAACAAATCTTCTCTAAACCCTAACAAAAACATATTGATCTGAAAAATCCTAGTTTTGCAAAGAAATTGACACATTTTTTGTTTGATAATTGTTGCTGTAAAGCTGTAAATAACAGAAGCTTTCCACAGGTAAGTCACACCACAGCTGTTAGCCACAGCATGGCTACAGACGAACAGCAGCTTCTAAGCGAAAGCAGGAAGTCATGTACAGTCGTCATTAGTGTGCCTGTTGTGGCCATCGGTTGGTACTCTAGGCATGCGTCATCATTGGTGAATCAGGCAAGCGGGCATACTGTACCAGGAGGTGTTGTTCCATGGTGACCGGTTGCCATAGAAATGTTTCCTTTGTGGAAAAGTTGAGAATTAGAGGGTGAAAAAGAGGGAGAGAGAGAGGGAGGGAGGGAGANGAGAGAGAGAGAGAGAGAGAGAGAGAGAGAGAGAGAGAGAGAGAGAAGTACCAAAGTGGAAAACATCATGTCACCAAGAAAAAACAGGTATCAGGACAATCTGTTCCACTGAAACTACTCATTGGTTGCTTCAGATGTTTTCTATGTATGCCCGTGTGTGTGTGCGTGTGTGTGTGTGGAGGGTGAAAGTGATGTGCAGACAGGGAGACACACTCAAGTCAGTCAGGAGCTGTATCAGGCTACATCAGGCTGCATCACGATAGCCTCGATACTGTCTTTGCTCAGCAGACCATGCAGATTTATGTCCTCATGTATCTGTATTGCTGTTCTAGCAAGAGCCAAATATCCCAGCTGTGTGCAGTATGACTTAAATAGATGGTACAAATTCTTATGTGATAATAAGGCTGTGGTGGAGCTGTGACTGTAGAAATAAGGGAAACATAGGCACAGCTTCCAGGGTGCGTGTATGTGGTTGTTCTACTCGATGCATGATGTTTATTGCGTGTAGCAATAAAAGTTTTAATGCAGCAGTTTACTGCCTAAATGAACCTGTTACTAACATGACATGTGCAAAGATAGAAAGATGAGCCTTCCATAGTTTTCATACTAAAACTTCTGGTTTAAGTTTAAAACTTGGGTTAAGTTTAAATGGAGACTCCAGTGATTTTACACTGTTGGTAATGGAGAGCACCATTTAGCACACAACAACTATATAATGTTTTTATGCAAATGTTTTCACATGCTGAATAATGCTCCCCATGATCAGTAAACGTACTGGTAATTTGATCTGCAAAACCAGTGGAGACCCCTTTAAAGGACCATACCAGTGATTTTACAAGTTTAAACCCAATAAATACTACCCGCATACACGTATGTTACCGACAATCATCTTCCAACTTCTAAAACCATATTTTAGTTTTTGCGTTATTTGCTTATAATAGAATAAGCATAAGTGTAAAAAATTAAAGTCTTTTTCAATTTTTTGGTAAAAACCATCTTCTCTTGCGAGTCTTTTCCCTGGTGGACACTTACATTTTCTCCTGTGCAGCTCCATGTTAGATTGGTTAAATAAAGTTATTTCGACAAAAAACTTTAATAAGCATCATGTTTGCTGTGATGGATTACTTATCTCAAGTATGTTTCAAGTCTGTACAACTTGGGGGTTTAGCAAACCTGAGTAAACCTGAGTTTTCTGCCCCCTAGTGGCCAGAAGTGATAAATGCAATTTAAACCAGTTACACAAATGTCAACACGACAGTTTTACATTAGAATTATAATGTTTTAAGAGCAGAAAAGCATCAGAAATGGCATTAATGTCATTATGGAACACCAAAACTCTCCACTGAAAGTCATACTAATAAAATAATTCTGGTGCATGGCAGCTCTATTTGGCAGGATGACACAGGTACAACTACAAGTCTTACAGACAGATATCCCTGATATATAAGATGTGTAAAATCCTCTAATCCTACACTGGAATGATTTTCTGATGGAGCAAGCAACACAGGCTGACTGATATCTGATTTTTAATGAGGCTAGTATCATCCCAAAAATCCGTCTAACCCACTCAAGGGAATGTCATGTCTCCTCCAGATATTCCTCTTCTGATCTGTGAGCTCCTCTGCGGGACAGGAGGATTATCATTCCTCATGGCAGCTGCTGATATCATCACAAGCCTGGAAGCTCCATCGCTCTTGCTGGGTTCCCTCTCACAGATTATTGTCATTGGTTGTTATTCTCCTAGTATTTTGTGCTGTTCTCTGAGTTTGACAGGACAAGGTCAGGTTGAAACTCTGGTTTTGTGCCATCAAATTTTAATGTTTTAGAATTTTCTCTGCAAGTTATATATATATCTGATCTGTGTCAAGTAGAATCTCATTAGCATTACAAGAAAGTGCTCCAAGTGTGCAAACCTCTACCAAGGCCAACAAAATCCAGACCTGGATCTCCACCAAAACAAGAACTTAAATTTCATTGAAATCTGCCCATTAGCATTGAATTTATTGGCTAAAAATTTCTCCTGGGTCCTGGAACTCCAATTTGATCCAGATAACCTCCAAAATTGAATCCCTTCTTCCTCTCCACATTATCGATCTGTTCTCCAAATTTCATCCATCTGTCCATACATTTTTGAGATTTCCTGCTAAAAAAACAAAACAAACAAACAAACAAACAAAAACAAAAAACAGACAAACACCCATGACCACATAACCTCTTTGGCGGAGTTAACCTGATGCAACCAGCTACTTCCTGGTTGCATCATATTTCTCATTAACAGCTCCTGCCCTATATATTACAGCGATTGCACAATTATAAACTATAGTATGTACATGCATTACACTACACACAACTATTTACTATTGTTCAGTTTCTGATTTTAACCAGTAGCTTTCCTCTAGATAAATCAGTTAAATCCTTTAGATTTACCAGACTTTCCAAACCCATCATTGCATTGATCAGTCAGCCAAGTCTATTGACCCATATTGAGTATCAACATAGCCTCAGCTCAGCATGTGGCCTTTGGTGTTGACGTGCTTGTTGCCCATACGAGTACAGGTGAGGCTATAAAAAGAATTAGCAGACAAAGAGACTTGTCAACACCTGATACTCCCTCTGTGGTTTGACTTTACAAGGCTGATAGATTTGACCCCTTCCTGGATGACAGGAAGGAGTCCACCTTTTGTCCTCTGTCTGGTTCTGTTAATGCAGCTCCAGAAAACTGTCTCAACTGGACACAGTAGGCTGTAGAGTCGTAGTTTTTCTTAGTCTAAAGAAGTTTTGCATCAAGTCTCCTGTCATCTGGGTCCACTGAGGAAAACTTATGTCCTGGCTGTGTGCAGAAAATGTGTAAAATTATATGACACAACCAGGCTACAAAGAAAAAGAGAGTTATCAGATTTGTTGTGTCTCCTTTGGCTACTGCAAAGGACTTTGAGTTGTAGCTTGAGAAGAGTTGTTCAGTTACCTGAACAAACTTTGACTCTGTTAAAGGATCATATCGACCATTTTAGATGTTTGAGCCTAATAATAATTTTTAATAATAATAATAATTTAATAATAATAATTTTTATACATGCTACGTTACTGACAATCATTTCCCAAAGGATAAAACCGTATCTCAGCTTTCCTGATATTTTGAAAAATCTCTTAATCTTTCAAAATCAAATATTCAAATATTATTATTCTTTGGGACTATATTCCCAGGTGGAGACATACATTTGCTCTGCGCTTTTTATTGCGCTTAAATGGATAAAATTATGTAACTTCTAAATAAACCTGAATACCTCTTGTTGGCAATAATGGATTACCTATCCCAAGAATGTTTCAAGTATCAACAAGTTGATTTTAATAGCGTACTAGAATGAACTGAAACCAATGGTGGTCTGGAAGGTAGGAAAAACATTTTTAATTCACCATTCCGGTAGTATGCTTTGGGAAATGATTGTCAGTAATGTTACGTGTGTGAAAATTTAATATATTAGGCTCAAACATGCAAAATGCGTGTTATAGTCCTTTAATTAGCTGGTTGGCTAATTAGAAAAAGGTCAACAAAAGTCAACAACATCTACATGCATGTCCATGTACTTAAAAGAATCATAAAGGTGTAATTTATTCCACAGTAATAAACAAATCTAACTACTTAGTCGGTCTGTGCACGCCCGCACAGTCCTGACAGGATGTCTAATGTGCCAAAATTAATGTCATCAAGTCATTAACATCACCAGGTTTCTTTTTTAAATTTTGATTCAAATACTTTTGAAAAGCAGACAGTTTACAAACAGCGACTGTTAACAGATCATAGTAAAATTATAATTAAGCAATACTGTCTCAACACAAATACTATCAGCAATACTAGTATAATATATTAGTAGTGTGTAAAGTGCCATGTTTAGTACATGACAATACTGCAGAGTGGCATTCTCTTTCTCTCTCTCACTCTCTCTCTGTTTGTGTGTGTGTGCGTGTGTGCATGTACATACTCTCAAGAAAGGAGATGTCCTCCCTTAACATTAGGATTCACTCACATTCACACATCTGTCATTCTCTTTCCATAGTACATGTACACATACAGTACATACAGTTTACTACATACATAAATCCATACATGCATCATGTTCACATGAACGACTGTCACAGCCTAACACGGTCTAACACCACCAACTCAGTTTAACTGGCTGTACATGGAGTCATTTTTGGAGGCTTCTTGGTCCATATTTTTAAATTAGACTGAGTCTTGTCCCATAAACTGACACGAAATCATAAACCATGAATAGCAATACTGCGGATTGTCTTTTTTATTTATCCATGACATTGTAGCTGCTTGTGACATATATGGAGCAGTATACATTTTGTCCTTCTGACCAGGTCAGTGTTTTTCCTCCTGCATTAGGGTTTTTTTTTCTTCTCTAAATATCTTGTCAACATCAAAACTCGTTACACTAATATTACTTACGCCTTTACAGCAGCAGTAAAGTAAAATTTTTACCACTTAATTAGCAGGAAAAACACTAGTATTTTACACAAAAAAATAAAAAATAAAATAAAAATGAAATAATATGTAATTAGTTATTCATAGCATAACTGGGGAGCTGTCCACAGTCTACCTTGCATGTTCATGTTGCAATACCAGACCCCAAACACCCTGCACAGGATAAGCAGCTAAAAAGGATGGATGGATGGATGGATGGATGCACTATGTTATAGGTATGGGGTATTCAAATACAAATGTTAAAGGTCCACAAAGAAAATGTTCAATAAGACAAAGGTCCGTTTATTAAGGTCAGTCAAGCGCAGGGTTGGATTGGGATCCTAATTTTTTCTGAATGTGACTGGACCAAACCAAAGCAGAGCAGACGTTCTCACACAGACTGGAGCAGTCGGACATTCAGTTTCGCTTTCTCCGCTGCGGAGAAAGTAAAGAATTTTGATGCATTGCGTCACATACAAATATGAAAAGTATAATTTGCTGAGTCCGGAGACAGTTGTGGTTCGGTCCAGATCCAGATCGGAGTCCAGACTTTGAGGATGACTGTTATAGGACCTTTCTGAAACTTTCATCACAAACTGACTATAATATATTTCATTAAAGTAGGATTGATTGCAGGTTGTTGTATGAATTACAGGTTTTCCTGTTTTTCATCACCAATTGCACTCAGACTGTCACTCTAGAATGGAGAGAAGGCCGCATTCCTAACTGTAGGACACCGTGTTCCCTTTACCTGCACAGATGGAGTCACTACTTTTCAGCTGCATTCAGAGGAAAGAATTCACAGTCATTGAAGGTATTTTTACATCTCAGTGTTCCCATCTTTACAAGGTTAACCTTAGAAGATACAAAACTATTACAGATGAATATAAAAATGAAATGTGCACATCTGAAGACAGCTATACTATTTCTGGCATTTCATCTTTGAATACTTGGCTAGCTCTAATATTCTGATTCTCCCCATGAGGACTAGCAGGAATGGCCAACAAAATTTAAAGACTATAATCAGATTGAAATTAGAATAAGCTGACATTTGTTTACATCAAGCGGTAGATTATGAATAATTCTGTGCATGCGTCTCCTCTCATAATCCGGTTATGCAACGAGTGATTCAGCATGCAACAGAATGTCCGTCCAAGTACGCAGTTTATTGTGCAGTTTTTGCAGTTGTAGTACAGACAAAAATTGAATTAGTTTGTACGTAAAAATACTCATTGTTGAAAGTAGACATGCTGTCTGATGGAGCTTTACCTTTAAATTAATGAAATGATGGCAAAAAGAAAACAGCTAGTATCTATCAGGGCTTTAAGGAAATAATACAGGCTATTTTAGTCTGAAGCCCGTAATGACTCCTGTTGCTTGGGTCGGATCATTACGGTACTGAGTACGGATCATTTTGAGATCTCTTCATGGGCCTTTTGATTTTTTCAGTCTGAAAACAAAACGGTCGCAGGACGCGTCGCGCTTTTCTTCCACCTTTTTGGTCTTGCATGTGTTGACCACTCAAGCGNGCAGGACGCGTCGCGCTTTTCTTCCACCTTTTTGGTCTTGCATGTGTTGACCACTCAAGCGGTCAACACGTGCAAGACCACACCCGCCTTAAAAATCGATGTTTTGCCTGCTAATAGTTACTTCAACACTTAAACAGATGACAGCTGAAGTGTGAGGATTGTCGCCAGTAGCATTAGATGATTTTTATGTTTTGCTGCAAAACTCTTTTGCTCTGTGCATGTCTCTTCCTCAGTCGCTTCAGGTGCATTTTATGTCCAGATGTGATTTGAGCAATTCTTTTATCAGTTTCCGTGTCTCTGTTGGCTAACTTCTTGAAGATGTACCACAAGAAAATGAATGAAACATGCCAGTGCAGCCATCTTGTTGCATCTGAAAAGTATCCACAATGCAATGCAACAAGGGTCTGAGTTCTAAAGGACTTGTATTGTGAACAGTAAGGGGAGCCCAACAGAGTGCAAGTACACTTGAAAGAGTACTGAGTTCTCTTTTGGGTGCACTTTCAATGTGAACATGAAGAGAACCAGTTCTTTTTCAGTAGGTCCACTTAAAGAGGACTGAGTTTGGTTCGTTTAAAAGCGTCTATATGTGAAAACACCATTAAGATTTTTCAGCCTCCGCCTAGTGGAGCTGGTGAGACACTGCACTGAAATGGAACCAACGCCTTCGTGAGCCTAGAACAAGTTATATTCAGTTTGTTGCTGGAACTCCAAAGTCTGTGTTTGTGCGTTTATAACCTTGTTGAGTATTTCAGTCTGTATTTTTCTGTAATAAAGTAGACATTTCATTATTTGCTTCTTCGTGCAGGTGTGTTGATTTAATTAGAGCTGTTAGTGTGCTAATGTTACCATATAGACGCATGTTCGGTTATACTGTTTGTTGCTAACGAGGTAATTATATGCTGCATCACGGGTGCCCATGTGTTGTGCACCGAGTAGTTTAGACCTTATAGTGGATATTGTTATTTTATTGTGGTTGTGCTGTATCACTGTGTATTCCAATTATTGCATAACGATGGTTATTTTGAGTGTAAAGTATTGTACTGATATTCTGTTATTTGTATTCTTTAGGACCACATACACACACATAAACCTACTCAGACAACCTTACCTTCAATCTATAATTAAAGGAGCCACATCCAGTACCTGTGTGGATCATTGTGTTCTGACTCACACTCAGGGGTGAATGTCATTTCCCCCAGCCGTGAGTCCTCACCTACAGTGGCCTCCAAGAGAAAGAAACATGAAGAAATCTCTGATTGTAGATGTAAAGCCATGGTCCCACATAAGACACAGCCATGGATGATGGGTTTAGCGCTCTTGTGACCAAAGACAGCCTGAGTTAATATTCTTATGTTAGAATTTTGAAAAAAAAATCTCTCAGTGGGAGCTCAGTGACAAACCTATAAACCAACCAACAGGAATACAAAATGAAATGATGAGGATGTTGCTGAAGTTCAAATGTGTAAATTATGACATACTGTATACATATGCACATACACTGCATGCAACGCCAATTTAATTTGTACATCCTTGCAAATGTGCTGTGCCGGATGCTTGGTGATGTATTTTTTAACAGATCCAATAACAGCAGTAGACTCAGAAATGAGAATAGACCTCTGACCTTACCAACAACTACAAATTTTTAATTTCATAAAATTAGTATTTGTTACAGGACTGTTTGTGTTTTTATCTCATATAACATTATTTGCATAACCAAATGCTAAAAAAGCTCGCATGTCACCAGCTACTTGGAATGCGAACTAGAAAACTGCATGCTAGCTAGCTGGAAACATGCAACAGCTAGCTTGCCAGTTAGCTAGCTTGCCAGTTAGCTAACTACAAGAAAGTTAGCTAGCTCAGTGGCTAACCAGACAATACATTTACATAAAATAACATATTTGTACTATCCACTCCTGTCTTATGACTGACTACAAAACACGTTGCATCTTTTTTTTTTTTTNCTTTTTTTTTTTTTGTTTTGTTTTGTTTTTGAGGAGAAGGTTATACAGCAGAGCAGGGTTGTTGAAAATCGGATGATGAGACACAGCTTCCTCCATTTTGGATACGGCTAATATGACAGCTTCCACCATTTTGATTTAGCTCTATTCTCATTTCTGAGTCTGCTGCTGTCACGTGACTGGACCCACAGGAAGTCAGAACATCACCAAGATTTCAGCACCGGTTGCACAAAGACGCTGCATATTCCTAGTGTGACCAGGGCCTTAGAACTTAAAATGTGTTATGTTGAGTAATGAATTTAAAATGCAGGGTTTTTGAATATATTTAGTAAAATATAACATTCTGGAGAATGTAATGAAGTTGCAGTCATCCGTAATGAATTTAATACAAGAATGGGCAAATTCCCATGAGGCATTGCGGTTGTTGAAGGAAGGGAGAAGAGTTGTTGTGGAGGAATGGAGTGAAGCGGGAGAACAAAGTTATCGGAATGAACTCGTACATAATGGCCAATCGATTTTTGTTTTGGAATGGGGAAACGGATATCGAGCTCTTTCTCGTTTTTCGTTTTGGAATAGGAAAACAGAAAACAAAAAACAAGCCGTTTTCTGATTTTTGTTTTGGAATAGGAAAATGAAAAACAAGTTGTTTTCTGATGTTTCTTTGTATATTTCATGCTTGAGAACTTTCTTTGCTTTTGCAATTCTTTGTTTGTCCTGGAAGTCTTTGGTCTTTACCTGGTTTGTAACCCGCCAAAAACCAAAGAAGAAGTGGATGAAGCTAATCGGACAGTAGATTCAAATGGGAAATATGCCTTTGCAAGAACATGAAGGAACATGCAGATTTCATTTCAGAAAACAGGGGAAAAGAATATCTAACAGTGATATGCTGTTGCATTATGAGTCCAAATTGGAGCCAGATGAGGATTTTCAGAGCGTTGGGAGATGAAATGCTGAAAAAGGACTTGGAAAGCAAAGCTGCTCTGATGGCAAACTTGAGTTTGAAGTTGCTAATGCTAAGTTTTCAAGCATGAAACTAATTTACCATTTATGATCATAAAAAGAAAAATCGGAAAANTAATGCTAAGTTTTCAAGCATGAAACTAATTTACCATTTATGATCATAAAAAGAAAAATCGGAAAATACCAAATTTTCTGTTTTCCTATTCCAAAACAAAAAATGGGATAGGGCTCGTTATCCGTTTTCTGTTTACCCATTCCAGAACAAAAATCGATTGGCCGTTGGGTCCGTGTATATTTTGGTCATTCTATTTTCGTTTTGGAAACAGAAATAAAAAAAAAAAAAAAAAAAAAAAAAAATGAGTGATTTGATTATTTAATACACATCCCAAAAACAACAGATGAAAACCAAACCATTTTTCATTTTCTTTGAGACAAACTGTACATAGAACAGTTAAAAATGCTGCAATTTTCATTTTTCTCTTTAAAATGTGTAAAATAAAATTGCAAACGAAGCACAAACAAAACTATTTTCCCAGAATTTTGCATTAAGTGGGGGCTGTGCTGCCTGTTGAGAAGTAGCACCTGTGCTCATGTGTGCACACATTGTCTGTACATAACTTCCAGTGTCAGAGAATGAAAAAAACAATCGTTTTGTGCTTTGGTTTTCTTCAATTTTTATTTTGCACATTTTAAAAAGAAAAACGGAAATCACAGCTTTTTAAGTTTTCTATGTAGTGTCTCTCAAAGAAAATGAAAAATGGTTTTTTTTATCTGTCGTTTTGAGGCTATGTATTAAATAATCAAATCACCACTCCTTTTTCATTTTTTCATTTTTTTTTGCAAAACGAAAATAGAATGACAAATATACACGGACCCTTTACCTGGCTTGTAACCCGCCAAACCAAAGAAGAAGTGGAAGGAGCTTATCGGATGGTAGATTCAAATGGGAAATATGCCTTTGCAAGAACATACAGATTTCATTTTAGAAATCAGGAGAAAAGGAATATCTAGCAGTGATATGCTGTTGCATTATGAGTTCAATTTGGAGCCAAACGAGGATTTTCAGAGCGTTGGGAGATGTTTCGCTGAACAAGGACTTGGAAAGTGAAGCCGCTGTGAAAACTTGAGCTTGAAGTCGCTAATGCTACGTTTTCAAGCATGAAATTAACTTACCATTTATGAACATAAAAAGAAAAATCAGAAAACGACTCGTTTTCTGTTTTCCTATTCCAAAACAAAAAATGGGAAAGGGCTCGTTATCCGTTTTCCATTTCCTCATGCCAAAACGAAAATCAATTGGTCATTATGTACACGGACAGAACTCGTTGTACTTGTAAAGTTATTGTAATGGAACTAAACCTCTGAAGAAACACTAAAATAACACTCACAACTGCTGAGTGTTACACAAGTACTTAAAATTATATAGATAGATTTACAGTATCACCAGTACTGAGTACCTCTAGTACTAAGTATCACCAGTAGCTTTTACCAGTTCCATGCCTGCATGCATATGTGACAAAAGATTCAGATGAACATTTGTATATATGTATATTACCACACACACTTTGAGGTGTGTGTGGTAATATACAGGCTGTGAGTAATAATTACAGCAAATAATAATTACAGCGTAAACAGATTTTCTAGGCTTTGAAGAACGTGAGTATTTTTTCTGCTTTGAATGCAGCGTCACTTCTCCATCAAAGCCAGCGCTGGGTTCTGCAGGGAGTCACGGCGAGGACAGGCAGACGTGTTTTCCCACCACTCAGTGTGATTTTCCTTCTCTTTTCAGGTGAACATTGATGACACCACTGAAATGTTACCAAAATCAAGAAGAGCTCTCACCATTCAAGAGATTGCTGCACTAGCACGATCCTCCCTGCATGGTACGTACACATCTCTCTTTCTTCTCTCTCTCTGTCTTCTCTCTCTCTCTCCATCCCTCCTTCTCTCACTCAGCCCTTATTTCTCACTAGGTCCATCTCCCTATCCCTCCATCTTCTGTCTGTCTCTCCCTCTGTCTCTGTCATCTGTCTCTCTCTTTCTCCCATCTCTTTCTCTTTCTCTATCTCTGTCTTCTGACTTCTGTCTTCTCTCTCTCTCTCTTCTCTCTCACACACACACACACACACACACACACATACACACACACACACACATTACACTTTTCCAGAATGAGAACCACCACGCTGCTGCCCTGTAATACCTCGTTAACGGACCATAACCCCCAGCTTTTGCCTTACAGGTATTTCCCAGGTAGTAAAGGACCATGTGACCAAGCCTACAGCCATGGCGCAGGGCAGAGTCGCCCACCTCATAGAGTGGAAAGGCTGGTGTAAACCCATAGAAACACCAGCGGCTCTGGAATCAGACTTCAACTCCTACTCTGATCTCACTGAGGGAGAACAGGAAGCACGTTTCGCCGCCGGTAAGACCTCAGTCATGTTTCTGGTTTATCGTATGTTACATGTATGTTATGTTATGTATATTGTATGTTACATATGTTTCCCTTTTTACTCAGAAGCTGATTTGTTTTACTTGTATTTTGTCCACTCCTGCCCTCTCTATCCATTCATGCCGTCCCCTCATTTAATGTTCTTCTTTGCCCTCTCTCTTTATCTCACCCCTTTTCTGCCTCTTTTTCCATCTCTCTCCCGCTCTCTCTCTCTCTCTCTCTCTCTCTCTCTCTCTCTCTCTTACTCTGTTCTTTCGCTTACTCCCTGCAATGCAGACTCTCAAGGTTAATTTGCACAGTAAGGTTTTGCTCCTGGCCCAATGCCGCCGTGACTGAGTGATTTTTTTCCTGTGCCTCCTCTGATCTCCCTTTTTTTTTTACATGATTCTCTTCTGTTCTCCATCCCCCTCAAGTTATCTTATCAGTTCATCCTGCTTTTTTCATTTTGTGTAATATCTGATGTTTTGCACCTTGAAAAAGTCATTCTTACTCCAGGATTAGGGTAGGGGTTTATGTACAACTCTTATGATGTAAGAATCTTATATATTAGAACGCCCTAAAAAACTTAATATAAATGTTTAAATTTGCGTAAACTTTCTAAGTAACCATATAGATGTTGAATAGATGATGATGTGACAGCCTCCATCGGTGTTGAATATTTACCTGTAGCAGCAACATGAGTACAGAGATTGTTTGTGGATGAATGTCTTTCAGTTTTATAGCATAATATAGTAAGGAGAGTGTGTGTTGTAGAATTCTTAATAATAAGAACAAGTTAGAGGCAATTCTCATTTTTAGCAGTTGAGACTTGTTTATCGAAGAAGCTCGGCCAAGGAGAATCAGTCATACAGCATCTATATACATCTAGATATACAAGAGTTCTGACTAGGCATAGGAAGAGTGGTGCCTTTATAGTGATAGGAAACAAGTTAGGAAACGTGTGGTCAAACTGTGCGTATGTGTGTGTGAAGATATGTAGTACTTAAAGTACTTAAAGGTTGAAAAAACAAAATGCTCAAACTCGCTACAGCCTTTTATTTGGTATTGATGAGGGTCTTTGGTATCAAGAACTAATTCTGAATCAGAACCAATACTAGAGTGATTAGAGCTGGGAATTCATTAAGAAATGTGAGTTTTGATTTCCCTTATTCCCTTATAACCAAATTTTCAAGAGTTAAATTTCTAAAGACTAAGTTTCCATCTACACATGGGTGACAAATTAAAGGAGAAAACTTTACAAAGTGTGCTAATAAAGGACCACAGCTGACATGTTTGAGCCTAATATATTCCATTCTCATACATGTTATGTTACTGACAACCATTTCCCAAAGGATAAAACTGTATTTCAGCTTTCTGATATTTTGCAAAATCTCTTAATCTTTCAAAATCAAACATTCAAGCGATCCACCCACCTTAAAAATCCATGTTTCTCCTGCTAATAGTTACGCAGCCTTATGAAGTCACGGTCCTTTAAATTTTTTGATAAACGCACAGGTCTTCTTTGGGACTATATTCCCAGGTGGAGGCATACATTCACTCTGCGCTTTTTATTGTGCTTAAACACTAAACTTACGTAGCTTCTAAAAAAAAACCTGAATACACGTCTTGTTGGTGATGATGGATTACCTATCCCAAGAACATTTCAAGTATCAACAAGTTGATTTTAATAACGTACCAGAATGAACTGAAACCAATGGTCTGGAAGGTAGGAAAAACATTTTTAATTCATCGTTTCAGTAGTATGCTTTGGGAAATGATTGTCATTAACGTTATATGTATGAAAATTTAATATATTAGGCTCAAACATGCAAAATAACCGGTATGGTCCTTTAACATTCTATTCAACAGCTGCTGTCTGCCTTCTCCCCGATCCTTTTGGAATTAACTTGCTACACAGTCTGATCATGCTATTGCTCTGCATCTTCTGAACTTCATGTGAGGCCTGCAGATTTATAGTTACATTTATTTTATATATTTTTGTCATTTCCTGTGTGATAAATTGTAAAACAAACAGTGCATTGATGATTTTTTTTGTTTTTTTAAATCTATGGGTGACCTCAAATTTCTGGCTTGTAATGTATGGGTCAGTGCCACTGAAGATTTGTGTATGCAAATCACTCTCTCTGTGCATTAAAGTTGAACGAAGAGCAAAATGGAAACGGGCCCTCAGAGGAATTTTAAAAGGCTTTTAAAGGGAAAAACTAAAGAGCTGCTCACATGATTGCATTTGCTGGAGGATGTGCTGCTGTTTGTGAGGAGAGTTCAGGGCCGAGCAACGGTGGAAGATGAATGAGAGCATTGATTTCTCTCCAGAAGTGTCAACACATGAATGCTGAGCACCAGAGAGAGAGAGAGAGAGAGAGAGAGAGAGAGAGAGAGAGAGAGAGAGAGATCAAAATGAGAAGTGGGGAAAAAGCTGAAAGATTGAGCCACATGAGAAAAGAGAATGGAGGGAATGAGGAGCGTCAGGTGAGTCGATACGGAGTTTTATTGAGAGAGACGACTGGAAAGAGGGAACAACAGGAGGGAGAGAGTGGCTGAATGGGGAGGAATACAAAACAGATGGAAGAAAGGTGGGCAGAGAGATAAATGATAATAAGGAGAAAGAGAGAGAGAGAGAGAGAGAGAGAGTCTTTAGCCTCACATTGGCCAGCTGCTGGAAATGATTAAAGGTGATTGGTCAGTTAGATCCTGAGGCGTACAGGTTCTGTCACATGCTGAGTCACCTCGGCCGGACACACATGCACACTATTGTCCTGTGTGTGTGTGTGTGTGTGTGTGTGTGTGTGTGTGTGTGAGTGTGTGTGTGTGTGTGCATTTATGAAGAGGAGTCATCATCATTAAGCAAACAACCTAATAAAATCCGTTGATAAAAACCAATAAAAATCCACATTAATTTCATTAAAGTAGATTAATTTTGTTAGTTTTGTTGTTTTGTTTTAATTGTGCTCTTGATCGTGTGTGTGTGTGTGTGTGTGTGTGTGTGTGTGTGTGTGTGCGTGTGCGTGTGTGTTTGCAGGTGTGGCAGAACAGTTTGCCATAGCTGAAGCAAAGCTGAGGGCCTGGTCGTCTGTGGACGGCGACGACTCCAACGACGATTCATACGATGAAGACTTTCTGCCTGCCAATGAGCCCACCACACAGAGCACAGGTACACACACACACACACACACACACACACACACACACCACACAGTGTGCCTCTACAGCACAATAACAATGCCATGGCTAATCAAATTTATTGCCTTCATATTGACCATACCATTCTAATACCCCATTACTCTCTCTCTCTCTCTCTCTCTCTCTCTCTCTCTCTCTCCTTCCCTGTGGTCTTCCATTGTCCCACTGCCCCAGTTTTCATCCACTTACAACATGTTTTCCCTCCTGCAATTTAATATAATTTCCTGTGCTGCATACAGAAATGGCCGCTGTATGACTTTGGTGTGTGTCTGTGTAATAACGTAACAAATACACTCAGTGTGGTTATTCATGTATTCATTCATGGCTCCTTAACCATTATGCAAAGGCTATTTAATATCGGACTATTGAATTCACACACACAAGCTTGATGTGAAATGAAACAACTCTTCATGAAAGCTGAGTCAGTAAAATATCTTATACTTTAACTCTGCTGTCACAGATTGTAACAGCAGAGTGTTAATATTTTCTGGTTTTCGGTCATAAGATGTAAGAGGCATCAAATGATGTTTTAGTTCTTTGTGTGGTTTTTAATCACTGTACTCAACTCCTGTTTTTTTTTTATCTCTGACACTGAGGTTGCATTTTCACCATGTCTGCTGGTTGACTTGTTTTTTTTTTTTTNTTTTTTTTTTTTTTAGCAAGATTATTCAAAAAGATAGAAACTGATTTTGACGAAGTTTGTGGAAAGTTGGTGCATCATGTGAAGCACTAATAACATTTTGGTATACCAATCTAGATCTCAGGGGTGGATCCAGAACTTTTTAAATGCTTCCTTACAGGATCATAACACCCATTTTACATGTTTGAACCTAATATATCCAATTTTCATACCCATAACATTACTGACAATCATTTCCAAAAGGATAAAACCATCTTTCAACTTTCCTGATATTTTGCAAAATCTCTTAAAAACCTTAAAAATCCATGTTTCGCCTGCTAATAGTTACACAGCCTTATACATACATACATTCACTCCACGCTTTATATTGCGCTTAAATGCTAAAATTACGAAACTTCAAAAAAAAAAAAACAAACAAAAAAAACCAATCCTGAATACACGTCTTGTTGGTGATGATGGATTAGCTATCCCAAGAACGTTTCAAGTATCAACAAGTTGATTTTAACAGCTTATCAGAATTATCTGAAACCAATGGCGGTCTGGAAGGTAGGAAAAACATTTTTAATTCACCGTTCCAGTAGTATGCTTTGGGAAATGATTGTCAGTAACGTATGAAAATTTAATGTATTAGGCTCAAATATGCAAAATGGGTAGTATGGTCCTTTAAATCTGTGAGATGGGCCGTGTTTTGATATATTTGTGTATTTTTTCCAAAATCATACACCAATCTAAAAAAACAAAAAGGACAAAAAAAAAACAAACGTGTTTTTATGCCTTTATAGACTATTAATTTGTGCTATTTAGTGCAGATCAGGATAAAGATCTGGATCTGGTTGAGTAAAATTTATTCTTATTCTTGGACTGGAGCCACATTCAATAACAATAGGGCATAAATATGAAATGCCACTAATGTGTAGCTGAGGTGATGCTGATTCAGTAGCATGCAAATAGTTTTGTCGTATCTGAGATCAATTTAAAAAAAAAAAAAAAAANTAAAAAAAAAAAAAAAAACATTTTATTTAAAGGCGCCTTTCAAGGCAGTCAAGGTCACCGCACAAGAACTAAAAGCAGCAAAGAACATAAACACCAATAAAATCACACATCAGTGTCCTGACAGTAGCACAGACATGGTGGACTCAGAGTGGATAAGCCAGCTGAACGAGATCAGCAGATCCAGAAAAATATTATTTTTGTCATCAGTATCACACACAGCGGCTCAAAGAGCTTTACAGGCCCACATATCAAAGCTTCCCAACACAGCCAAGCTGTCTAAGAGGACAAAGAAAACACCTAAAAAAAACAACAAAAAAACCTTATACAAGGAATAAAAATAGAAGTAGAATCCTTGGGAGAGGCAGCTCAAAGAGAGATTCCCTCTTCTTGAATTATCAGGTGTGAAATATGATCTGCTGTCAGTGGGAAAACAGGAAATTACAAAGAGACAAATAACAATGAAACAGTACAGGAAGAAATAAAAACAGCTATTAAGCCATGATCCAGTAAGATGATTATCTCCAGTATATTATTATTAAAAAAAGAAAAATCTATAAGCTTATATGGAGCTATGAGCTCTAAGGAGAGCCCTTGTGTTTTACATATTATTGGTATGGTCTGTTATTTTTTTATTGATTACAATACTTAGATTTTTATTAATTAGGTTTCACAACTGTGTTTTTTTCACACATTTATATTGCTATAGCAGTAGATCTGTTTTTCATATTTCTATTAAGCATGTTAACTGAAGTATAAATGCAGCTTGTTCCTGTATTGGCGTTATATAAGTGGCTCAATGCTTCTGTTTCCCAGCAGGAAATGTGACCGTTTCATCTTTCTTATCATTGTATCTGGAGTTTTTCTTTGGCTTTCTGTTTACGGTCTGTATTTTCCCATCTAGATGTGCCATCGTATCCTCCCTACTTGAAGGACCTGATCCATAACCAGCTTTGCCAACATCTTGGTCTGCGAGGTCCCAGTTGTGATGGTGGAGGAGGTGGAGGAGGAGGTGGCAGCGGCGATCCTTCCCCTACAGCAGGCTCCCCAGACACCCTGTGCTCCAGCCTCTGCAGCCTGGACGAGCACCACCCACTCCTGCGTGACCTGGGTGGCCACTGCAGCCACTCTCACAGCAACGCTGCCGAGCTCGCCGCTAAGATCCTGTCGGCGCTACAGGGAGGGGAGGAGCTGTTGCTCGCCCGCCTCCAGAGGTCGAGCAACAGCTCCGGAGGGGACTGTGGCTTCCACAGCCTCGGTGGAGGAGGGCGGAGCATCAGGGTGTGCGGGGGTCAGGACTCTCCTTGCTACTCCATGTCTTACTCTGAGACATACCTGTCACCCAGCGAGGAGGACGATACCCCCTGCAAGGACTATGAGGGCGGAGTTTGCCAGGTGGAGGCGGAGGGGAACGTGGAGGAGTACCCCCCTGACTTCAACCACCACAGGAGGGTGTCCGATGTGGCTTCTTCTGGGGTAGTGTCCTTGGATGAGGAGGATGAAGAGGAGGAAGATGAGGAGGAGAGGGAGAGAGAGCCAAACAACCAGTAACTCCTCCCTCCCTTCTTCAACATTTACTCCCTCCTCACTGTCTGACTTTAGTTTGGAGGGGTTTTTTTGTTTTATTTTGAAGCATTTTTCTGTTTCCTCCATGGTGTCTGAAGAACCCGCGCGTGTTTTTTTTTCCTCCTCTCTCATGACTTCTCTGACTGCGGCGTAAACATCTGTCTTTGCCTTACTTGCAGCATTTCCACTCATGACGGCTTTCCCCATGTTTGATTTGTCTCAAATATCTTTTCTTTTGAGGCGTCCAAACAATCTTTTTTTTTAAATCAGTGTGAAAACAGGAGTAGCCGGACCGGCTACAACAGCCCAGTGACTGACTTGTGGGTTCGGTATGAAGCTCATGAATCAGACAAGCGGGGNAGGGCAGGGGGAGTTTATAGCTCCGCCCACAACCCCACTCTGAAATAAGCCACTCCGACATGGACGCCACCAACAGGCAGACTGAGTACTAACCTCTTGACTTATCTTTGCATGAAATCGATGGGCTGACTCGGTCTTGAGCACGGTTTTGTAATCTCAGCTGTTCTGTATAACCCCGCCC